>APFE030608384.1:0-10019 GCA_000404065.3 Pinus taeda | reverse complement strand
TGGAGGAGGAGGAGTGGGTGGATGCGGAGTATGTGGGGAGGATGGGGAGGGAGGGAGGAGGAGGAGGAGGAGGAGGATGAGGAGGAAGGGGGAGGTCAAGGCAAAGGAGGAGGAGGAGGAGGAGGAGAGGAGGTAGAGTTAGAGGAGGAGGAGGGGGAGGAGGTAGAGGCAGAGGAGCCAACGACAATGAATGCATCTTGCACTCATTAAGATAATTGAGGATATTATGTTAAGCAGAGAATATAGATAAGTCATATTATTCACATTAAGCAGTCGATTCACATTAGGTGATGGCAAGGTTTGGAAATTCTTTCATGGGTGCAGCTTGACAACATTCACTCCCTACAAACGTATTAAAATTTCCTCTAAAATTTCAGTTTGATTTCAACTATAAATTATGATTTTATACGTATGTCAGGACCATGTATTTTCATAAATATTGAAAGTTGCAATTCTTCATTAACCTAATGTATGGTTCAATGAGTCATACTTTCTTCTAAAATATCGAAGTTCATTGCAGGTTAGTAGTAGTATTTATTGGGGTTTTATTTGTAAAGATATCTTAACAAATTCCTAAAAGAAATTCCATCGATTTTCTTTAATTTTAGAAGATCCCAACTTACCATGATTCTCCTTTCTACTTTGTTTGTAAGAAAAATTTCAATATTTGAGTTATGTAGAGTATTGTATCTTACCCTTTTAAATGCTCACATATTTGACTTCTTGGCCATTTTTATCTCTCTAGAGACACTTTAGGTCCCTAAAAACTTCTTCGTGTGAACAATATAGTAGGTCCCAATATAACTTTCTTATTTTTTCTTGGTAAGAAATAGAGACAAATTTATGATTTTTACAAAACCTTTACTTTTTGGAAACTTATTAATTGTACATATATTAATGTCTATAGACTTATGATATAAGTCTCCTCTTTTAACAATATTATTATGTCTAAAACTAATGAAATTAAAGCATGAGTATGTAGACTAAGTTCTATGCGTACACAAGGAATATGTTGGGCTAGAGTATATGTGTAATAGGGTATATCCTATTACTATGCACAAGGTGGGGAAAAATCTAGCCTTTAGCCTTGCATATGCCTATCATAGTTTTTTTTCTTTTTTTCTTTTGTTCCTTCACTAAATTTAACTTGGATTAAATATGCAATAGTTTTCATATTCATTCATATATAATCATTCCATAGAAAAGGTTAATACCCATAATTCTACACATGCTTACATCACATCGTAGTGGAACGCATCAATCATGATCATTCAAGATCATACAGTCAAGTTCCTTTCCTCTGAGAATTTAACACAAGGATTAATGGAGTCAGTATCATAAATACACTATAGTTAACTTCTTGATATAACATGTCCGTAGTCCTATTGGTGTATCTTATGCAATACTAACCATAGTGAATAAATAGTTAAGATGACCTTTAGTAGATGCAATTCATAGTGCAAAGGGCCTAGCATGGATAATGTGAACTACTAGCTCTATGATAGCAACCTTAAAACATAATTATTCATCCTACCTAGTTGTTTCATGCATCATTATTGAATTATATTTCTACACAAAGATCACACATGTAGCTATACACATATGTTGAGAGAATTCGACAATATACAAGGTAAGGAAAAACATACAACAAATCCCATGCAATGGAATTCTGTAAGAGAAATTGAAATAATGTCACATGGAAAACCGAGCACTGCCACCCAACTTAGAATTTCCTACTTCCAGTTCACCCCCGAGCTGAGAGTATGTAATACCCTCTTTCATGATACGGTTTCCATTAGTGTCGTCCTACTCTTATGGATCTTTTTATCCATTTTCCTCTCTTGGTGTCTCGCTATTTTAAGTGATTAATTATTTTATTTATTTCATAAAGGATTTACTTTTCTTGTTACACGTTAGACCTAATTTTTCTCAGCTTAGGTTAGCAAAGTTTTACATACAAGGGAGGGGTGTTACATATATGCAATTTTAAACAACATAGAAAATACAAATTTAAATAAGCAAACATACAATTTTTAATTTTTAAATATGAAACACAAATACAAATTTAAATAGGAAAACACATAATATATATTTACAAGTTGTAAGGAATCTCCTTATCCTACTTTGTAATTTAGCTGCTAAGCTCCCATTCCGTAAAGTTTCTTTATTTTTTTTTATATTTAATCGTTAAGATGCAACACTAACAAGGGTATCTTTAGACTTCCCTTAGACCATCATTAGTAATTCTATAACAGACTCCACAATCATTATCAATTTAACAATAGAATGGTTCTGGTATTGTCTTTTAACCTTATTGTCAAGGCTTATCTCCGAGATTTCTAGTAAACGTGATTTAGTAGATGAAGATGGAACTAACCATAACATGAAACCTATAATAATTTCCTTACCTACATCAATGATATTAATTAAACTCTACTATCATGGTCATCCATAATTATTATAGGCTTGTTTCCATCATGCATAACGAATTGGTTAATTAAATACAAATTTTAGATCATGCATTATATAGGTAACGTATCTCATACACGCTCTAGGTACTGTCAGAAACCTGGTGATATTCAAGTCAATTTCATTGGATATCTTACGAACCCATATATGCATAACTAAAAAGATGTACCATCAATTCCTTATACTTCATGCAGGAGCATCTAATTTCATTATGCACGACATAGACCATGGTGAACCCTTGATAACACTACGGGAGACACTTCTCCATAATTTTTCCAGATGCATGAACATCTATAAACCAATAAAGCATGCTACTCTTTCTTACCACTGCAAAGATAATCTTAATAATGTCGATATGCATATGAGATCACATGACAGTTATATGCATTATTGAATCCATCATTTCTATAAACGAGGAAATTAAGAAATCCATATATATGAATTTTTGGATTTAACATCCTAACGATTTTATTAGTACACAAAACCATGTAGTTCATTCGAACATTCTCATGGTGAGGAAACTTAAGAAACCATCTCATTGAAAAACTGGAACGATAATAGAGACTTAAGGAGGAAGGGGGGGGGAGGAGTGGAAGTGAGGAAGGACGAGGATAGAAGGAGGAGGAGGGGGGGGGGACAGGAGGAGGAGGGGGTGGAGGCCAGAGGGCAAAGGAGGGGTGAGGAGTCATATGATCGTCGGAGGGAGGGGTCGAGATGAAGTAGGAGCAGGGGAGGAGGAGGAGTGGGAGTGGAAGGAGGAGAAGGATGAGTAGGAGGAGAATGAGGGGGGGAGGTAGAGGCAAAGGTGGAGTAGGGGGTGAGGAGGAGGAGGAGTGGGTGGATGCGGAGGAGGCGGGGAGGAGGATAAGGATGAGGAGGAGCAGTGGGGGAGGTAGAGGCTGAGTAGGAGGGGGATGAGGAGGAGGAGGAGAGGAGGTAGAGGTAGAGGAGGAGTAGGAGGAAGGGCGTTGGGTGGAGTAGGACAAGGAAGGGGGTGAGGAGGATGAGGAGGTAGAGGAGGAGGTTTGGGAGGAGTGGGAGGAGGAGGGAGGCAGAGAAGGAGGAGGAGGGGGTCATAGGAGGTAGAGGGGGTCGTGGTGGAGGCAAAGGTAGAGGAGGAGGAGAGGAGGTGGAGGGGGGTGGTGGCGGGAGTGGAGGTATTGGAAGGGGAGATGAGGAGGAGTGGTTGGAGGATGAGGGAGGGAGGAGGGCGGGGGGAAGCAGAGGAGGAGGAGGAGGGCAAGGTTAGAGGCGGAGGAGGAGGAGGAGGAGGATGGGGTGGAGGCAGAGGAGCGGGGAGGAGGAGGAGTAAATCAAGAAGAACCAAGCATTGGTTTTGCACTCCCATTATGTATTTACACTAAATTTAATTTTGGTGTCAGGCCCATTGACATTCGTATTAGAGTCATAATTTATTGATGTCTTTTCCAACATGCATACAATGTGGTGTACTACATTTGTGCATTTCCTTCTCCACTTCTAACCCTAGTTCCTTCTAGATTGGAATATAATTTTTGCCTCTTATCTACTTTAGTTATAATTATTAAGATGTCTATTTCCTCAAAGAAACTTGTATGTTCCAAAATATGCATGTTTAATTAATTACACATATTACTGTTAAATATATGAATAATAACTTAGTAAGATTTAGTTCCCTACAATAGTGTATATTTGGAGCATTTTCGTACTAAGGGTGAATCAAAAGACTCATCCAAAACCATATCAAAGACAAATTCCATCATTACATCTAGATGCACCAATCATCACAATATAAAATTACATAGTCTCGTACTTCATAACAAGACCTGTCTTCCACGAGTAAATTTTTTAGAATTTGTTTTAGGATGGAACCCACTTAATTAACCATAAATTTATTTATGTCCATTTATATACTTTTATTTGAAATATTTCTTGGTGTTGACCATGATCTATTTAAATTGCACTTGTGATTTTATCTTTTCTATTTTCCATTTACCTCATAAGAGTTCAACATCTCTTCCCTTAAGATTTCTCATAAGTATCATCTACATTCTAGTTAAGCTATGTCCTTGCATACAAATCATTGACTCATAATTTTAATTTTAATATGAGTAAAGTAATATGGTGATAGTATGGTAGAAGGGACCTATTGGTACAAAATTAAACATAGTATTCAACTTTCTTTATTCCCCATTACTCTTTTCAACAATTCCATGTCTATTTATCCTACATGATGACCACATCCCTAGAATTTCTCATCCAAATTTTTAATCCAATAATCATACGCTACAATGTGTTCATTTATTGAGTTTGAATATGAACAAGGTCTATCATTTAAAGTATTTTAAACCATTTTTACCTCATGGCTCATGGTATAGAGTCCTTGTGCCCTCCTAAGAGAATTTAACAACAACTTAAGTTTTTGGGAACAAATAAAGAAATAAAAATTTTACCTAATAAGAGTTGAACATTTCTTCCCTTAAAATATTTCATAGGTATCATCTACATTCTATTTAAGTTATGTCCTTGCATAGCAATCATTGACTCATAATTTTAAGTTTAATATGAGTAAAGTAATATGGTGATAGTATGGCAGAAGAGACCTATTGGTACAAAATTAAACATAGTATTCAAATTTCTTTATTCCCCATTACTCTTTTCAACACTCACATGTCTATTTATCCTACATGATGACCACATCCCTAGAATTTCTCATCCAAATTTTTAATCCAATAATCATACGCTACAATGTGTTCATTTATCGAGTTCGAATATGAACACGGTCTATCATTTAAAGTATTTTAAACCATTTTTACCTCATGGCTCATGGTATAGAGTCCTTGTGCCCTCCTAAGAGAATTTAACAATAACTTAAGCTTTGGGGAACAAATAAAGAAATAAAAATTTTACCTTCTACATAATTTACAACACTTAATAATTAGGAAAAATAGAACAGTGAACAATTTTAAATTTTCAATTTATACTTATGGAAATTAATTAACACATGAATAGTTATTATTTCTTGTATTACTATTAACCCTACCACAAAATGTAGACAGACCAGATAGTGTATAAAGTGAACAATTGTCACAAAATTTATTGGATGCATCCTATCTCCTAGCTCATTGAAGTAGATCATTCCATAGATGCACATCATCAAACATTACAAACATTCCATTGTGAGTGGAGAAAATTTCATGTCTCAAGATACATAGGATTGTATTGCTAATTTGACCAAAACATTTCAATATTTCTTTTTCTTTGGGTGTTTAGACAATTAAGTTAATTTATAATTTACTTCAGTTAGCCTCCTTCCTCAATTCATTATTTAAATTCTTCGGGCTATGTCTTCATGAATTCAATGAATTAAAAAATTCCTCAACAGAACAAATTTTCCAATTGTCCAAACCAGGTACAATAATTTTAACCTAATTAGAAATGGATTTCATTCAACCTACTTCCTCAATTCATTATTTAAACTTAAATAGGGCAAGCAACGTCTTCGACAATTAACATTAGAAAACCCTCAATCCTCTTCACCCAAACCTAGTACAATAATTTTCAAGCAGAGTTTAAAAGAGGGATGGAAGGCTAGCATATCTGGTGATTATGCAATTGCAGATGCTTTTCCTACCTCCCATATGATGCACCAGAATGGCTTCGGGAAAAAATCATTTGTCACCCCTCTCAAATTAATCCATAAATTGCCATTGTTTCTAGTTGTGACTAAGAATGAAGAGAATAGCTATGAAATCAAGGAGAATTGGCAAGAATTATAGTGAAGTGAGCCAATATACCTTAAACCATAATTGAAACACCAGACAGAAAAATCATGCAAATTTCCTCATATGAGCAAGCCATCATAAAAGAAGGCTATGCGAGAGTCATCATTGTGATCATTGCCAACATTTTCCATGAAACTCTTATGGAATTTGAGTCTCCACACATGGCTTAGCCTTGCCCATTAGGATTCCAGATTTTCAACAACACCCCACTCTCCTCTTTCGAGATATATTTTTTTGTAACAGTGGCCTCAAGGACATTTCTCAGCCTCCGTTACTAAACGACTGCAACACCTTATGATATCTCCCTCTATGTAAGAATTCAAAGGAAATCTAAATAAAAATGCATCCAATACAGTTTTAGCAATGAAGATGATGAAATTTGATACCAACGTGTGGGTAGGAGGAGTATTTATATCAAAGAACTACTAATCGAACAAACATTGTGTAACCTCCATGCAAGAAGAAGTTAAGATAGGAGAATATAATATGAGCAAGATTTTCCCAGTGTGACTTGTCTATGTGCAAGTAAGGACAGGTGTTATCCAAATTACATAAGAAGACAGGAGAATAACAACTCACAACAAGTTGTCATTTGCTTTCTACAAGCCTGGTAGCTTCACTCGCTTGCCTGCCTAAGGGATAGTTGTCCTCGACCTAAAGAAAACCTCATCCTCTTATTACTTTTTCACCCAGAAAGAAACTCATACATAAGACCTTTATAAGTATTAGGATTACGTGAGGTGAATAAGGTTTTTGTTTTCAATATGGAATGCAATTTCAATGCTTTAAGGTATTAAAGGCATTCTTTATCCTTATTTGAGCAATGAGCGATAATAATTCGATACTTGGCCATGGAATGTCCAACCAAGTCTCTTTTTCTCAGATAAGGTGGATACTCACATTTTTCTCCCTAAAACCAAGAAAGGATAACCATTATCCTACACCAAATTCCTTTCAACGCCTCTAGATCAGCAGATAGGGCCAAAGAAAAGGCATTATTGGGGACTGAGAGGGAAACAACAACCCTTAATGGGATTTTATCCAAAAACCTAGTTGGGAAGGTGTCTCTTTAGCTTTAAATCTACCAATAAAATGAACTACTTCAAAAAGCTACCAAAATCCAACATCATCACTCGTAGTAAAATATTATAGGGACGGTGTAGACACATAATCACTTAACCCAAGATTACTTAAAAGAAAGCAGGTGGAAGTGATTTAATCCATGTTGTGATTCTATTACCCAAAAATTGGATTTTGATGTATTCGGAATGTTTTTATTTGTATTTAGTATCAAACAAACCTATGGCTTCATTAATAAACTATTTTGATAGTTTATGTTAGTATCATTCATTGTCTCGATATTTTTTTTCATGGTCATGATTTATCTCTAGCACTTCTAACTACTTTTGTAACTTTAGAGAATGCTCATTTCCTTTTTAAGAAATAACCCTGAGGCTAAGGTTCTCTAAAATTGAGAAGTACTCACTATGGATAAACAAAAATGATCATTTCAAATACATTAACAAGAAGGTTTACAACACCTAGCCATCGATATTCGTATCATTTATACGGTAGATTGGGTTCCAACTTCCCTGTTGACAATCCTTAGAAATTAAAACTTGAAATCACCATATTTGCTTCATGCCTATTCGTGGTTCTAGCATTGCACTAGATGTCCAAGGATTTAAACATATGGGCATTGTTAACTTCGTATTAAAGATTCCGAGCATCTAAAATGGCATCACCAGAACGTCACATTTCTTGTGGTGTGCCTTTCACACTACACTTTTGTAGGGCTTCTCAGGGCTTGAGCCAGCGACCATGAATGCATATTGTACTCATTAATATAATTGAGGATATTATGTTAAGCATAGAACATATTTAATTCATATTAATCGCATTAAGCAGTTGATTCACTTTAGGTGATGGCAAGGAAATGCTTTCATGGATGCATCTTGACAACATTCACTCCCTGCAAACTTATTAAAATTTCCTCTGAAATTTCAGTTTGATTTCAATCATAAATTATGATTTTATACTTATCTTAGGACCATGTATTCGCATAAATATTCAAAGTTACAATTGTTCATTAGCCCAATGTATGGTTCAATTAGTCATACTTTCTTGTTCTAAAATATTGAAGTTCATTGCAAGTTAGTAGTAGCACTTATTGGGGTTTTATTTGTAAAAATATCTTAACAAATTCCTAAAAGAAATTCCATTGATTGTCTTTAATTTTAGAACATTCCAATTTACCATGATTCTCCTTTCTACTTTTTTTTGTAAGAAAACTTCAATATTTTAGTTATGTAGAGTATTGCAACTTACTCTCTTAAATGCTCACATATTTTACTTCTTGGCCATGTTTATCTCTCTAGAGACACTTTAGGTCCCTAAAGACTTCTTTGTGTGAACAATATAGTAGGTTCCAATATATATATATAATTTTTTTTGGGGAAGAAATAGAGAAGAATTTATGATTTTTACAAAACCTTTACTTTTTGGAAACTTATTAATTTTACAGATATTAATGTCTATAGACTTATGTTATAAGTCTCCTCATTTTAACAATCTTATTATGTCTAAAACTAATGAAATTAAAGCATGAGTGTGTAGAGTAGGTTATATGCATACACAAGGAATATGTTGGGCTAGAGTATATGTGTAATAGGGTAGATCCTATTAGTATGCACAAGGTGGGGAAAAATCTAGCCTTTCGCTCTGCATATGTCTGTCATAGTTTTTTTCTTTTTTTCTTTTTTTCTTTAGCATAAAGATGCTATAGGAAGAATGCAAACCACCAAGCTTATTGAACTTCCGAATTTAGGACCTAAAGCTCATTCATACCCTATAGAGTTGGGTTGTTTCTTAGACCATAATACTTGAACTTAGAGTTGTCATACCATTTGTCACATACCTCCTTGATCCAATATTAAAACCCCATATTTTCTTCCTTCACTAAATTTAGCTTGGCTTAAATACGCAATAGTTGTCATATTTGTTCATATATAATCATCCCATAGACAAGGTTAATACCTGTAATTCTACACATGCATACATCACATCATAATGAAAGGCATCAATCATGATCATTTAAGATCTTACAGTCGAGTTTCGTTCCTTTGAGGATTTGACATAAGGATTAATGGACTCTTTATCATAAATTCACTGTAGTTAACTTCTTCATATAAAATGTCCATAGTCCTGCTGGCATATCTTATGCAATACTAACCACAATGAATAAATAGTTAATATGACCTTTAGTAGATACAATTCATAGTTCAAAAGACTTACCATGGATAAGATGAACCACTAGCTCTATGGTGGCAACCTTAAAACATAATTATTCATCCTACCTAGTTGTTTCATGCATCATTATTCAATTATCTTTCTACACAAAGATCACACATGTAGCTATAAACATATGTTGAGAGAATTCGACAATAGACACGGTAAGGAAAAACATACAACAAATCTCATGAAATGGAATTCTATAAGAGAAATTGAAATAATGTCACATGGAAAACCGAGCACCACCACCACACCTAGAACTTCCTGCTTCCAGTTCACCCCCGAGCTGAGTGTTATTTTCCCGTGAGGATTTTTCTCATCAAAGCTTGCCTTTTCTAGGGCAAGGCTTTTATGCTTTTCCTTAACTTAGCATCTTTCTCCAACTAATTAGTTTAATGGATACTTATCTCCAAATCCATTAATCTCATCTAGATCTGGATCTAGAAGTCTTATTATGAATATTATTGATTCCCATTCACCAATGAGATTTGGCAA
>APFE030608380.1:9479-33752 GCA_000404065.3 Pinus taeda | reverse complement strand
AGGACTCTGGACATCACATATCTCCACAATGGTATGATATTGTCCACTTTGGGCCTAAGCCCTCATGGATTTGCTTTTGGGCTTTACCCCAAAAGGCCTCATACCAATGGAGATATTTGTCCATCCTTATATATCCATATATCCATGATCTTCCCCACTTCTAGTCAATGTGGGACTTTGGTCGTATACCCAACAGAAAATTTGACAATGTAAATTCTTCGATGAGCCTTTGTTAAAACTCTTAAGTTGAAAATTTAAAACATGCATACACTTCGACAAGCCTTCATTAAAACTTTTGATCCAAAAGAAGCCTTGGCCAACAATTTTTGGTTAATACAAATTACCTCAGATTATTTTTCACCCAGTTCCAGCGTTCAAATGGCTTAGACCCTTGCATTTCTTGAAGATTGCAGAATAATCTCGTTAGAGATAGATCCAACATTGAATCTAGTTACATAATTTCTGTTATAGTAATTTATTTATAATTATTTTACTGCCAACCAGCATTTATTAACTTTTATATTGTTATTTAAGACCCATGAGAAGAATATATATCTTCCAATTTAACAATGGAAAAATTTGCAAAAACATTTTAAAAAACTTCATTTTTTTTTTCAAAATTGTTTTTCATCTTTATTTTCATGTTAATATAATAGAGAATTTGTAACCACACAAAAGGGAAGATATAGTGGAATAAATTTACAAAAATATTTCTAGAAATTTTATAATACTATTTTTGAAATGACATTTTATTTCTCTATTTTTATAACCGGGTAGAGAAAATTTATGATCACATAAAAATGATGACAACATATTATGTTTAGGCCAATGAAATTTAAAAGTTAATAGATCATTTTTTTAATTGGAAAAAATAATAAATCAATGTTACAAATACTACAATGGGTTGAAATATCATTTCAATATTAAAAAAATGGCTCATTGGGGGAGGTGGGTGGAGTGGTTGGGTGGCCTATTATATATCCTGAATTGTTTTTTCAAATAAACAATATGAAAAAAAGCTAAATATTGAAATAACTTATAACAAGTGATGCTCTTGTTCCCCATTTTATGATTCTATCAAATTTTCTAATTTTAGTTCATTGTTTTACGATTCATTCTTAAGGAGGTTGTTTCAATAGGGAATCATTTCCGAAAGATGGCAATGGATCTTAGAAGTCAAGATTTAACAAATGAACCTTGTAAAAAAAAAAACACAACTCTAATAAAAATAGTGCCAATATGCAATTACATAGGTTTCCTTGTGCATTCTGAAGGGAAAGAGAGAGAGCAGCCCACGAGAGAAGATTAATGAACTGTAAAAACACAAAAAGGCTAAAGCATTTAGTTGTAATACTAAAGTGCCTTTTGAGAGAGAGAAAATGAGCCTAGTGAGAACATCATGAGAATGATTACAATTTGAGGCATGTTGAGAGCACAATAGAAGGGTGCACCCCATAGGAGAATATTAATTCTTGGACTTTTGATTCAAGAAGGAGATGACACCAACACAATGGAACTTGTTGTTAGCACAAATAATTGGTTATAAGTTTATTTCATGGTCAGTTAAACTCACTATTCATTTATTTAGTGTTAATTGTATTGTTTTATGGTATGTTGGTACACAACCAATGGGATTTGTTATCTACAATATTTGTTTATGTAAACTACATGCTAAGTATAATACAAATTATAGTAATCTCAATCAATGGTGAGTAGTAGCATTGCTTCCAAGTTTTGTTTTAAAATTTCTTCACCAACTATTTCTTACTTACCTATGCTATCCCACTAATGTTGAACACCCTCTTTAAGGAGGTAGATAGGGAATATTGAATATGGGGTGTTCGAAATAACCCTTATGGAGGGGTTTTCATGTTTGGAGGCATATTGCACCTTTTGATGTACCTGGGGGAAAAGGCACATTGTTTGAGACACTTTCTATTGTTAAGGACTTGAATTTGCTTAGAATTTTTGCTTGATATAGTCAAGGTGTTGGGGATCTAAATAAGGGTTACAGAAGAAATTGTGGCTTATGTTACGATGTTAACCCTATCTAGTGAACGATGGTTTACATGGAAAAATTTTCTTCCACAAGCAAGAATTGATTTTTTGATGCCATGAGGAATCATTAGGGATGAAGGAAAAGGAATTCATAGACTCTCTTTACCCATTCCATGGCAATAAACAACCTATTTTGTTTAGATATACTTCACTTGTGAAGGTAGGAACAAACTTTTATTTGAATATCACTTTACATTGTTAATTCATTGACAACACCAAAGGATATTGGACATGCCCTATTATTTGCTATAGTATCTTCAAGCTATGGTTTACAATGTCAAGAATACAATAAATCTTGCATCCAGTGTGTCACACCATGGATTAATTAAATTGTCGGTAGTTGATGTGTTGCCTTAGTCTAACTAGACTTAGGAAGCATTCATTCAATGGGTCTCTCCAAGCCTAGAAAGAAAAAGGAGGAGCAAAGCCAAAAGAAGAGGGAAAAGAAGAACAAGCTCCCGAAGAAGGTAAGGAATAGGATGATGTAGGACATGCAAAAATGCATGAAGTAGGGATGGATAGTTGTTGCAGGAGTTGTTGAGCATGTAACTATTATCAGACACATGGGACAATGAGGTGTAGATTCTAGATCCATCAACAATTTGAGTGGTTCCTTACATAATTATTAAAGTTGGGTTCTTAATGCTAATGAAAGTTTTAGGAGAATCAAGGAAAAGGGCCAAACCATCAAGACCATCAAGAACATTTCTAGGATACCCAAAAAAAGGTGGACAAGGTCCATAGTTGTTACGAAAGCCATTGTAATCAATTCTAAAAGCACTGCTATTGCTCTAAAAAAACCAACAACAAAGGGTTCTAGTATTTCCACACAAGAAACAATAATAAAACATCTAGTAACTAGTAGGTTTTCAATATCCTATTGCTGCACCACAAGAACTAACAACAAAGGGTTCTATCACTAGCACACAAGAACAAAAATCAAGGGGTTTTCTTACTAGCACTCAAGAACTAACAATAGAACACATAATGACTATAGTAGGTTTTGAATACCTTGTTGTTGCTTCCCAATAAACAACAATAGAATATATGGAAACTACACTAGAGGACTCTCAATAAGATATTGACGTTGCTACACACAAACTAACAACTCAAAGCCCTATTTCTATCCCATAAGAACAAATAATATAAATGGACATAGTAACCCTCTTCCAAGAATGTGTTGAAGAGATTTCTCCTCAAGTAGAAGAGAGTCTCCCTTAGTACTTCTAGGATGATGATCAAGAATAATTTGCTACGAGAACCTTCAAGATGGCCATGACAATAACCAAGAAAAGAATTGGCTTCATAAGCTACATTTGAAGCCTTCCTACAACATTCTCTTGATGTATATTACAGCTTGTCAAAAGTAAATTGAGGAAGCACATGCCTCATTCACGGCTGGACAAAATTGTCAAAGTTCTTGAAGAGAGCATTTCATCACGTTCTGTTATGCATGAAGGTACCCACACAATAGAAATGGTAGCTACACAAGTAATTGCTACAAATGCAATTGCTATAGAAGTCGATAAAGAGACAATTTGATCCAAATCTCAGGGTGACTTATAGTTTAAGTTTGGATGTATAAGTCATAAAACCATAATTTTATGTAAAAGGGAACTTAATAAATATGTAATTGATAGATTAAAGTTGACTCCGTCAATAACACACCTTATAAGAAGGCAATAGGAAGAAAGTGAAGGTCGGGAAGGAGAGGTACCAAATTTGGTATCATTGCATATAATGGTTCTTCTTAATGGAATCCTTCTTCTCCAATACTCTCTCTTTGGTCTCTCTCTCTCTCTCTCTCTCTCTCTCTCTCTCTTCATATTTTTGTGATGTATCAAGTTACATTATCATCAATGTTCTTGTGATTATTTTTGTGGTAGATCCTGTATGTTTTCTCTCCTCCTCTCTCTCGGGATTTAAGCCTTCTGGATATTAGGCCCCTAAATTTGGATCATTGGTATTTGAGCATATTGTCACTCCATGGGAACTAGGGTTTGAAGCATATTTCAGTTTTAAAGTTTTGCAACAATCTCCTATTGGATATGTGTTATATTCTTTGCATGACTTATAGGCACCATACACATAGGGGGTCACAGGTGGGGGGATTCCAACCCACCTTTTCGAGGGTGTAAGGCAGTTTTTGACACACAATTTTTTCTTTTAGAGGTTTCATGGCTCATGGTATTTTTTGCCATGGTTTTGTAGATTTGGTAAAAGAAACTATGATTGTATTCTAATCTAGGGTTAATGGATTGGGGGTTTATGAATGCTACACCATACATATTGTATTGTAACATTGTAAAGATAATATATTAAAAAAATATTGCTATTTTTCCCGGATTTGGGTTTCCAGGATAAAATCTTTGTGTTAATGTGTGTGTTTTCCATTGAATATTTTTTGTTTGATTGAGAATCTATTTGTAGGAATTGTCTATGCATGGTTAAAAATCTACTTTTGGTATCATAACAATTTTGGCTTCAAGAGGATGCCTTTGTCGATAAGGGGCTTTGTTGGGGTCCATGGTAGACCTTGTTATAATGGGAGATCTGCGAAATTCATTCTTGTGGTAAAAAAAAATGGTGAACAATTTGAAGATAAATATTGAGAAATTCAATTGGCAAAGTTTCGAGTCATGGAAGCTCGCAATGGAAGATTTGTTGGTGGAAAAAGATCAGTGGATTGTTGTGGATCTAGGTACTGCACCAACATGGATGTCAACAAAATATCGGACCAAGATGGATCAAAAGGAAAATAGCACAATAAGATAGTGCCTCTCAGATTTAGTATTGATGAATGTTTTAGGGGAAGATACAACAAATGCTTTGTGGGATAAGTTAGGGGCTTTGTATCAATCTAAGTCCCTAGTGAACAAATTTTTATTATGGAAGAAGCTGTATAACATGAGGATGACATATGGAGATTTAGTGACATAACATCTGAATTCCTTCAATACTATGGTGAGTCAACTATTATCTATTGATATTAAGATTTCAGATGAAGATAAGTGCATTAGTTTGTTACGTTCTCTACCAAAATCATGTGATAGTCTGGTTATTTCCATAGGTAGTAATGCAACTACTTTAAAGTTTGATGAACTAGTCTCATCCTTATTATCAAAGGAGATGGGGCAGAAAAACATGGAAATCCAGAACGAAGATGCCTTGTCTATAAGAGGATGTTCTAAGAGTAGAAATTGCCTTGTCTATAAGAGGACGTTCTAAGATTAGAAATAAAAATAAGTCCTCGAGCAGGAGATGTAAATCTAGAGGAAGATCTAAATCTCTAGGAAAATTTGTAAAGGTATGCTGGAGATGTGGAAAAGGACATTATAAGAAAGACTACATATCTAAAATTCCTAAGAAAGAGAAGGGATCTGAAGACGCTCCTTCTCTAGAAGTAAAAACTACCTCATATGAAGGAGAGGAATTTTACATGGCTTCTTCAAGTACACATGTAGATCATGAGTAACGGTTGGTCAACTCGGGTGCATCCTTTAATATAAATCCCCATAGGGAGTGGTTCTATGAGTATGAAAAATATGATGATGGTGATGTTTTTTAGGAGATGACTTGACAACCAAAATCATAGAATGGGAATAGTCAACTTGAAGCTTATGGATGGAAGGATTAGAACACTCCTTGGTGTTTGGCACATTCTAGGATTAGATAGAATTTGATTTATGTAAGCAATATTTGTGATGTAGGTGTAAGAACAATGTTTAAAAATGATACCTGCATGATGGTTCGAGGAGAAATGGTATTGTTGAGGGGAGTTCAGATTGGAACTTCGTATAAGCTGTTGGGAAGTACTATTAGTGATGGGTGAAACCGTTCCATTGTTCATGAGAGTGGATCAGAAGAAGGAAAAACTCATGTAGTCTCTAGAGTGAATACTATGTTGTGGCATCAAAGACTGGAACATATTGGAGAGAAGGGCCTTCGAGTAGTACATAGTAATGGTATGGTAGAAGGCACGTTTAATTTCTCTATGGATTTAAATCTCTGTGAATATTGTTTATATGAGAAACATAATCGAGTGAGATTCTCCTCTGGTGCTAAGAGGGCAAAGGGAATACTACAACTAGAGCATAGTGATGTGTTTGGACCTGTGTTAGTTCCATCATTGGGTAAATATGTGTACTATGTTTAATTTATAGGCGAATTCTTGAATAATACATGGATTTATTTTCTCAAGAAGAAATTTGAAGATTTTGACAAAAATTTAATCTAGTGGAGAATCAGACAGAGAAGAAAATAAAGGCGTCGAGGATGGATAATAGTAGAGAGTTTGGTGGGAATAAGTTTGAAGACTTCTGTAAGAAGTGTGGTATAACATGGTAGAAGAGTATCCCATACACACCTCAATAGAATGAAGTTGCAAAATAGATGAATATGACATTGATGAAAGAAGCAAGGAGCATGCTCAATGGTGCTGGGTTAAGACATGAATTTTGGCTAGAGGAAGTGGATATTGCATGTACTTGGTAAATAGATCACCCTCATCAACGTTGGGTGATAAGACTCCACATGAGGTATGGATTGGTAAGAAACCATCTCTTGCACATCTTAGGGTATTTGGCTGTGATGCATATGTACATGCTCCAAAGGAAAATATAACTAAGATGGATAGAAAACCTAAAAGGTGCATCTTTATTGGTTATAAAGATGATTTAAAATGTTACAAAATTTGGAACCAAAAAATAAAGAAGGTTTTGTATAGTCAAGATGTGGTATTTAGAGAAATGGAAGATGTTATCAAGAAGTCCTACCAAGGGAGAAATAACTAGAGAATATAGAGTTTGAACTATAGAATGATGACAAAAAAATCTACAAAAGACCATGATTCAGAAGAATAAGAACCACATACTCTAGCTTTGAGGAGATCTCGAGAAAGAAGGAAGCCAACAAAAAGGTATACTTCACCATATTTCCATTAAAATTTTTCTTTGTTTATTAATGATGATGATCCTAGAATTGTTATAGAGGTAGTGGATTTAGAGGATGGAAAACTTTGGAAAAAGGCCATGGTTGAAGAAATGACAACCTTGGACAAGAATGAGGCTTGGGATCTAGTGGAGTTGTCGGTTGGAAGAAAACCCATTGGCAACAAATGGATGTTTAAGAAGAAGTTGAATGTAGAAGGAAAAGTGGAGAAATACAAAGCTCAGTTAGTAGAAAATAGCTGTTTCTAGGTTCAGGGAATTGGCTTTGGTGATGTTTTTTCTCTTGTTGGAAAGTTAACTTATATTATATTTCTTTTATCTATTGTTGCTGCTTTATATTTTGAGGTAGAATAGATGGGTGTGAAGACAACATTCCTACATGGGTATCTAGAAGAAGAGATCTACAAGAAACAATCGAAAGGATTTGCAGTGAAGGGTAAGAAAGAGTTGGTATATAGGTTGAAAAAGTCCTTGTATGGTTGAAGTAATCCCTATGATGTGGTATCAAAAATTTGATACATATATACAAGGACTTTATTCACAAGGAGAAAAGTGGATCACTATATGTATTTTAAATTAGTTGGTGATTGTCTTATTTATTTGGTATTGTATGTAAATGATATGTTGTTGATTGGAAATGACAAGGAAATCATCCAATACTTGAAAACTCAATTATCTTCTAAATTTGACATGAAGGATTTTGGTGCTGCAAATTTCATTTTGGGTATGGAAATTAAAAGATATTGGGAAAATAGGAAACTCTAGTTAAATCAGAAGAAGAATGCCGAGATAATATTGTAGATGTTTAATATGCAGGAAAGTAAACTGGTCAAGATCCCTATTCATGTAGGTGTAAAGTTATTTGCAGATTAGTCTCCTAAGGCACAAGAAGAGGAAGAGGACATGTCTCGTGTTCCATATGCTAGTGTGGTTGGAAGTTTGATGTATGCAATGGTTTGTACGAGACCAGACATTGCACATGCACTAGGTTTTTTGACTAGGTATATGTCAAAACTAGGGAAGGAGCATTAAATAACAATAAAGAGGGTTTTTAGGTATCTACATGGCACTATTGATTATGGATTGTGCTACCGAGGAAGACCAAGACTGAATAGAGTGTTGGACATACATGGCTTTATTGATGCGGATTGGGCGACAGGTATGGATTGTAGAATATCTACAAGTGTGTATGTGTTTAACCTATTTGGATGAGTAATCGATTGGATGAGCAAGAGATAGTCCGTAGTGACACTTTCAACCATAGAAATTGAATACATGGTAACCACTCATGCAAGCAAGGAAGCAATTTGGTTACAAAGATTATGTTTAGGTATGGGGTTGGTACAATAAGTTATAAGGATAGATTGTGATAACCAAAGTGCAATTTTCTTGGCGAAGTATTTTGCTTATCATTTGAAGACAAAGCATATTGATGTTTAACATTACTTTGTGAGGGATATAATTGAAGAAAAGAGGATGTCGCTGGTAATGGTGGATACTTTGAAAAATGGTGCAGTTGCATTAACAAAATCTGTGAGCACTAAGAAGTTTTCTTGGTGTAGAGATACAATAGGCATAATTGCCTTGGATTGTTGATTCTGTACTCTTGTGGCCTCTTGTCTGCAAATAAAACAAATGAGAGAATGTTGGGTATGTGCTATATCCTTTGCATGAGTTATATGCAACATGTATATAGGGGGGTTAGCCCCCTTGTATAGAGTTTCCCTAAATTTTTTTTTGGGCAATTTTTTGTGTCTGTTTTTGCAAACTTCAGCGTGTGGTTTTTACTTTAATTGACTTTCTGGCACATTGTGGTTATGCCCATGGTTTTGTAGATTTGGTCAAAGGAAATATGTTTGTATTCTAATTGAGGGTTAATGGATTGGAGGTTTATGAATTCTACGACATATACATTATATTATAACATTATAAAGATAATATATTGATAAAAACCTTGCTAGTTTTCCTAGTTTTGGGTTTCCACAATAAAATCACTATACTAATGTGTTGTCATTGAATTTTTTCCATTTGATTGAGAATCTATTTGCATGAATTATCTATGAAGGGTTCAAATCTACATCTCCATCCTCCTTTTGGCACCACTGGAGTCTATTTGTTAGGCCATACATTTTAAGTATCACAATTGGTCCACAAACATTACATGGTTTTCTACCCTCAGACCTTCATTCACCACTATAGGAGCATCCTCACATGGATTCACTACATCTATAGTTATGCAACATATTAGAAACAATTTAGTGTTTCACATCTGCTCATGAAGGTTCCATGATCTATACAACAACCCATGTTGCTCTACAAACCCTTGGCATCCTCTGCGACCCTCTCAATGTGTTCTTGCATTCAATGTGATTGCAGATTTATACAACCATGTCATAGTTCAAATAGTCAACATGCAACAACTAGAAGCTTGGATGACCTCATTTTTAGCCATTTCTTCTCTTATCCACAATGTCTTCAACACTTTATGTAGGTGCCACGACCTCTACAGATAATTTCATAGGGTGCATAATAACTCATTTAAAAGGATTTTTTGTTAGCTCAAATGTGCTTTTTATGGAATTTGATATCATTTCTTGGTTTGAGAGATATCATTGATTGAATTCACACATTTGTAAAGAGTGCGATTGTGCATATCTCAAGTTTCATGAATGATTTTTCAGTCCAAGGATCATTACACAACAAATATCTTATATCAGTGGAAAAATATCTTCAATTCATTGCTTTTACTTACCTTTTTTCCTTTCATTGTTGTGTAGTTTGTTGTTGTAAATGTTATGCTTCTTAACCTGCAAAGTAATACTGCACAGATAATATGCGAAGAAAGATACCCAGAACACAGAATATGCGAAGAAAATATACCCAGAACAGAGAATAGCAATGATTTTATTACTCAGAGAGAAATGTTCACAGGCCTCTTCGAGGGGGCAACCTCCAATAGAGCAGAGCTCGATTACAAAACAAGACACGATACTCCTTGCAGGGAGTCTCTATCCTTTATATATGACTCATACATGCAATACCACGGGCCAATACCGTGGGTTTTATTAATACCGTCTATCTAATACTACCGCCCATTTGCAACTAACTGTGGTCCCATCATTAATTGCGGTTTAACCACTTACAAATATTAATATGGGCTTTATTGACTCTTGACTATGACGTGATCCCATGACATAAATAAGGGGGTTAGGGTGGGACCCTAACACTTAACCTAGCCCAGGAACAAAGACATTGACTGATCGATCCACATCTTGCTTTATTCCTTTAGATATATATATGTATATATCCTTCTCTCTATATCTCAAACTTCAAACTATTTTGATATTATGGGAAAAATTCATAATTTGTTGTTGAAATATCTTGCAAATCTATCTTCAGCCTTGTTCTAATCAATTCAGAAATTACTTTACATTGAGTTTTTTTCCCAAAACTTGTAGGTGCATATCATGCTTGAATTTTTATGGTTATTCTATGTAGGTTTATATACCTCAACAATGAAAACTTCCTCAAAGGCATCTACTATCTTGAGATGATCAAAATTTTGGTCTCTACCTAAGGTACAAATATGAATGTCAACCTGCCTTATGACTTTCACTAGTGGGTTACAACCATGCATAAATCCCTATTTCCACCTCTTGGTCATTCAAGGTAACACTCTTAAAGATGCACCCTTATGGGGGTGAGGTTGATTATTACCCATAATTGTTGCTCACTCATCCAAATTACTCAGTTAAATTTTCATTCACATCCATGTGTGAGCTCAACCATGAGACATTATATGTTTTCCTCTTTTTCAAATGGAAGATGAGTCATGTTTCCATGCAAATTGTTAATGATGTAGACATATGAGTTGAATGACAATGTGAATTTTAGTCGGTGGTGATAATTGTATTTAATAAATTAGGAGTTACTAACATTTCACAATGTATAATATAGTATCTTGTCTCATCTTAGTATGATAGGACATAATATACCTTTAGAAATGTGTTATCTCCCATCGTTAAGGTGCACTACTACCTAACTTAGGGAGCACTTCATATCCCCGTCATACATAACACTTTCCACCCTATTCCCTTCACCTCCATTATATTCATGAAAATGGAGTTGTCCCTTTGTTGTATAGAATATTAATTCAATGTTATAAGAGAATACAATTTTATTTTTTATTTTTAAATTTAAAAACCATAGGTTGTACCCTAAATCTGCTACACACACACACACACACAGATATTATATATATTTCTATAATAATTATATATTATTTTATATATGATATTAATATATATATATATATATATATATATATATCTATTAGATCAACGTCAAATCATAGTGGTTATGACCTATTTTATCAATTTTAAGCATGGAAAATCTACCCATCCTTTAAAATCCTTGATTAACAATCCATATGTATTTTAGAGTCAAGAGTTGTACCCTCACTACCATGCACATTGGTTTTTAAAAGGTGAAATCGCCCTAAGGAGGTGTGATTGTTACACATAAATTTGTTACATCCATGCAAATGATGCTAAATCTGAACCTTTTGCTATCTAATGAACTATTGCCATAAATTCCCATGAAATATGGAAGAAATACCTCTCCATGAAGCATATGAATTCTGCATTAAATACCTAAAAAACCTTAATTTTGGAGGTCATCGAAGGTCTTTAGTTCACAACTTGTGATGTTGCATGTTGCAGAGTAAACACAAAGTGATGTCATCTCAATTTTCTTATGTTAAATGCATGATGATCTTCTTACATAGGTAAAACATAAAAATTAAAAGAAGATTACTATTCTAGAAGAGTCGAGATTGGTATTTATTTTGAAGTAGTGGAGATTAAGATTGAGCTCCCTTTATCCTAAACCTCTTTCCTACCATAGTGGATCCATTCCATTCGTTGTGGATCTACTTCCTCCCTTTATGGATCTCCCAACTTCCACTCTTTCCCTATAAGTACAATTCACTCAAAGAGAATTAGGTTGTCATTTTTTCTTTGAACTATACTTACACGTTGTCAAAGTATTCATTGGATAATTCTTTATTTCTAAGGTTTGGATTGAGGATCATTGGAAAGATGCCTCCAACATTAAGGCCTAGTTGTAATTCTCCTTTTCTTCATTCTTAATACAAATATATGTTTCTTTCTCACACTCAATTTTCATGATGTTTCTTGTAATATTTCTTGATGACTTACATAGTTTATGATTGAATCATTGATGTGTTATATCCTTTGGTCACTTGTTTGATTTTGTATTTGTAGGTCTCTTCTTGGAGCATCAAGAGAGAAAGGTTGTAAGCTACAAAGGACAACAACAAGGATCATCATCAAGCATTTTGGAAAATGGTATGAGCTATGCATACCACTTACATCTATGATTTAATGATAAATTAGGGAATGTTTTCATATGTTTGTTTGTTTGTTTCTAGACTTGGTTTCCGAGTCTAAGGAGATATTTCTTGTTAGTGGGATAAAATTTTTCCACCAAACAATGACAATGTAGCGTTCATTTTAGGTCGATTGATCCTCTATTGAAGCCACTTGAGATTTGGCTTGAAACCACTTATGGTTTTAAGATAATAATATGTACAAAGCATTAATGTTTTAAGTGATAGTACTACTCTCCTTGTCAATCCTGAATTGATCCTTGGCGTTTATAATTAATATATCGGACTTGATGATAAATCACATTTTATTCAAGCTTTATGCATTCAATTATGTGATCACAAAGCATACTATTAGTCTCAATAAAGGTCAAATAGGGTTTACGTTGTGTTCCGAGTTAATTGAGCATTTTATAGAGGTATTTCACTAGTTCGCCAAGATAAATTTGTTCCTATATTTATTCTAATCATGATGCCTAGGAAAAAAAAATTAGAAGAAGATGATTTACTCAAACCTTTTATGGATAAATACCATACTAAAAGATTTTGTAGATAAACATCAAGATTTTTTTTTAACATTTACTATCAAAAAATGTTTTTTGAAGTTCTCCATAATGAAGTTGTTTTTCATTTTTCAATAACATAGACAACTTTCGTGTAAGGCACAATAGATTACCACAAGCTCAAGTTCTAAGAACCTCTATTTTTTCTAAGTTACATTTAATCTTCCCAAGTTTATTCATATGTGTTCTAATTTCTATGACCCCATTGAGATGGTTGTGAAGGATAATAAAAGCTCTAATACATTATTTTCTTTAAAAGAACAAATATTTATGAATTATAAGGGCTAGAAAAGGGTTTGGAAATTATTGATGAAAAATATATTGAAATACATTTTGAAAATCTAACTGAAAATCAAAAGGGAGAATTGTTAAGCCTAATCACATAAAGAAACTCATTACTTGAGGTTAAAGCTCCTTTGGATAGTAATATATTCAAAGACTCAATGAGAGATATGATATCAATTATTAGCATTGTGTTGGGTTATGGTGATCATACTAGGGATGTTATTATATTTTGATTCTTACATAAAATCCTCAACTTTACAAACACTAGTACAAAATGGCTAATTAGTTACTAAAACAACGACTAAAATTTGCATATAAATGACTATTTTTCAGTCGATGACCAATAGTAGCTAATTTACAATATCTTATAATGCGACCAACTTTTAGTCATTTTTAGCTTAGTCATTAATTGATTGTCTCAATTTTATCATCTAGCAGTATATTTAGTCATAAATTTGATTATTAATTTAGTTATTGATTTAGTCATTAATTGTCATAATTAATGATAAAATATATTACTATATGATCATCTAAGAAAGCCAATTAATGACTAAAGAAATATTAGCAAAATATTTGTCATGTTATAAGATACTGTAAATTAGATACTAATAGTCATATATATGCAAATTTTAGTCATCATTTGAAATTAATTAATGACCAAAGAAATATGACTAAATTTTTGTCGTGTTATAAGATATTGTAGATTAGCTACTAATAGTTATATTTATGCAAAACTTAGTTTCCATTTGTAATGAAAAATTAATCATTTGTAGTAGTCATTTATATTTTTTTAGTAGTTTCATATTCATTACCTAAACGACTAATTTAGTAGTTTATATTCATTTCATTTATTTTCATTAATAATCATTATAAATGATTAATTTAGTCGTATATTCATTTTATTTATGTTCATCATTAATAAATATAAACTACTAGTTTCATATTGATTTTAGGTGTTCATTATTAATCAACATATATTAATTAGTATGATTTTGCGACTAAAAAAAAACATCATACAATGTGAATTGGTTCATCTAATATGAAAATTCAAAATTACATATGTTAGTTAAAATACTAAACAATATCAAGTGCAACTATAAATAATTTCAACCACAGAAATTATATTATATGAAATGTCATGTATTACAATATGAGTTTCCAACTTAACATTGGTTGGACTACAATTTACACATGAAATGTTGTTTCATCACTATAAAACATTACCATTGTGTTGTCAAGTCATTGCAGGTGAATTCACCAACTATGAAGACTTGAACATCAATCTTTATGTGTGTGTCTTATGTGGGATATTGGCTTTAAGGGTACCACTAGACAGATTCTATTCTCTCTCTTTTTTCATTTTTCACTCTAGTGTTAGTGTTCTCCTCTTTCTTCAAATCCTGTTGCTTACCATCAACAATGAGTTCCTTTTCTAAAAACAAAAGAACCTAGAATGCAGAGTGTAAGACATGAAAGATGATGAACACTAGAATATAAATGAAAGTAGACTATAAATGATTTATATTACATATACCTCAGCATCAACAATGTTAAAGCCATTCTTCCCCATAAAGGTAAGAAACACGAACAAGTTTTCTTCAGTTGAGCGATGATGGCCACTATGTGGCCAAATGACCTGTATAAACAAATTAAAGTCACCATAGAAAATAACACCTTAATTGTAACTTAGTATTCAAGCTTCAGGGAAAGCTTATGCACAATCATGCCAACTAAGTTACATGCTAAAAATCTCAAGCTGTAAATAACTTGTTAAAACAGATAATCTGAGGTGTGATGTCTAATCCTTGTTATTTTATTTGCAACAACAATTTGTTGTCTAATGCATGAACTTGGTCAAGTATATAAACAACATGTTCTAAAATAACAACATGAAAGTAAACTTTTCTAATAATCATGAAAATATTTCAATACAAAATAATTAAAAGGATTTCAATCAATATCTTGTAATATTAATTTCATCTTCAAGCTTTGTTTGTTGTTTAAACAGACATAATACCAAGTACTTTCAATTTTGTAGATAAAATACAAAGAAAAATCAAAATAAACGTTCAAAATACAATCAAACAATAAAGAGAGGATATCATGGAATGGACATTGCAATTATAAAAAATTGTATACATGTCCATCGATATCTTATCACGCATTCCTAAAACATTTGCTTGCCTAAAATAACCATGAGGTGAAAGAATCACAACATTAAAAACCTTAGGAATACTTACTAGAAACATTTCCAAAGTTGATGGCTAAAGTGCCTAAAGGATCTCCAACAACAAATGAATCATATCCAAGAAATAATCTCTATATTATCTCCCCATCCTTTTTCCAATCACATTTCATGTAACCTGCCCACACCAGAGTCAAGTAACAATCAAATGAAGGAATTGACATTTGTTTTTATCTTTTTTTTTTTCACTTACTGGTTCACGGATACCTAGGTCAATGGATAGCCGCTACGTCCAGGGTTTTTTAACACTGAGTGGACGCCACCCAAAGGGCATCTACACCCCTCGGCCTATTTACTGACCTAACCCCAAGAGCTTTCGGGATTCGACCCTGTGACCTCCCATTGGCGAGGCACTTGATTTGACCGATTGAGCTAACTCTTGGGGCTTTTTGTTTTTATCTTTTATATGTATAAAATTTGAATATAATTTGTTTTGGGAAAATAATAATTCGTATTTAAAGCCTTCCTGTCATGAGAATGTATCAATCAAGTAGAACATCAGAAAAATTGACCTCAATGAGGTCCTCTAACAGTCTCTAAAATATCAATATTTGTATTGTTGTGATATCTTAGATAGAAAAAAGTACATATATGCAAACGAAAAAGGCATATATTACTTATGTTCAAACTATGTCTATGGTGTATTCTTAGGTAACTTTTTAATATGTCCCTCTACCTTTACCAAAGCAGATTATAGCCTGGTTAAAATATTTATCCTTTCATTCAACATCATTTTTTGCATGATAAATTTCACACATTATTCTTTCCCATTTCTCAACATGCTAGATATGATAAATTGAAAGTCACATAAAATCGAGAGAAAACCATTTTCTAACCAAAACAAATAAACAAACAATGCCTCTAATAAAACTTTAGACCTCAGAAATTACTTTGCCACATGCTCAGACTAAAGGTAATATTATTTGAATCATATTCAGGTCATATTTAATGGGATATTCGTATTTTCACCACGATTTGAATTTGGTGCTAAAAGAAATATATAAATCTAGGTTACTATCAGTGAAATTCAAGTATAATTCAAAAAAATAATGTCATTATAAGGTATGGAGAGAGAAACATATTCATAACTAGGATTCTCTACTTTAGTTTGGTTTGAGTTGAGTTGGTATTTAAATATACAATTTTCTCTAATGTAGTGAAATAGAAAGATGAGAATCGAAATAACCCTCTGAATTTTTAATTAATTCATATTATATATCTCTGAAACAGCCAGGTCATCCTTCTCTACTATTTGATAGATATTTATGGCATAGAATAATAATGAATTAACTATCAAACACAACGATACAATATATTAACCAAGAAAAGAAAAATGGCATGGCTTTGGTATTTGTGTGCTTGAAGGAAATCCGACAATGGTTGTGTTCTTTCTTTATCATGAAATAGTATTGAAGACAAATGTTGGTTTAGAAATTGAACTCCGTTACCAATAGGATATGGTCATGTTGGGTAAGAAAAGGATGAATTGAAGGGCTCAAGGTCTATCTCCAATACATAGTTATCCTTGTCACCAAAAAATGCAAAGCTGTCATAATTTGCTTATCCAGGTAAAAAGAAAAGTGAGTTTGTATTTGTGCACTTATGGTAGTATATGAAAAAGAGAGCATTAGTGGAAATCAAAGTGTGTTGTCCCATCATTCAATCAAACAAAAAACTTATATATTCAGTTGTTGAATACAATGGAAATCAAATGTAAACCCCACTCAAATTGATCTTTACCTGACATAGTCGTAATGAACTAGTACAATAGAAGCATGCTAATTCATAAACAAGAGATGATACAAAAGAATAATGGAACATTCTTTCCTGCCACATAATTAGCATGAATAAAATTTCCATAGCATTCATCCAAAAAATAAGAAGAACTTATGGCAAGTAGCCTAGGGAAGTAGAGGAGGCCAAATGTAGCAGGATTCCAATTGTGTGGGATATAAAAATAGAATTGTGGAAAAACACGCCTACCAATTCATAAAATCTCACTCTAAATAATAGAACATGTTGAGGATAATAATGATGAAAATAGATCATGTATTAAGATCAAGCACCTTATTGGTCATCAATTAGAAAGGGGGCTGGTAATTGTTACTCATAAAAAAAATATCATAATTAGTGTAATGACTGTGCGGATATTTTTGTGATTTTTTTTACATTTATATTATGGCATCCTTGCAGGAGAGAGTGATGAAAGTTCTCCAGGTTTGTTCAGACTGGTTTCTTGTTTCATATGCTTATGTGAATGGATGGAGAGCTACCTTTCTTCGGTTTGGAAATTCAAGTGTCCCTCCATTTCATTTAATATGAGGAGATCCCCCACCATTGAAGGACCTTGATAGTTCTAAATCCAATATTACAGACATAACATATGGATCTGGTCCAAATCAAGATGTTGCTATGATGATTGGAGAGGGAGAAACAACTCGATAATTGTTTAGTATTCCTCTTGTGGAGCTTGAAATATAGTGTAGGAAAAATGGTTTATATATTTGTGGTGGTATGGAGGTAATGTTTTTATGATTGCTTAGCTTAGAAGAAGAAGAGAAGCATAAGAACCAAAATCAAGCCGAGGATCTTAGGTATGGGTATAACTTTGCAATCAGAGGGAAGCATGCAAGAGAAATTGATGCTTATATACAATTGGGAGGGGGAGGGTGGAGCACAAGGGAAGAAAGAAAATCCATACTTTATGATGATAAGGACTATATGCCATTATCATCTTATAGGAAAAATGTTGAGGAAGAATTATCTTTACGATCACGGGTTAAGGAACATGAATCAGTGGATGCCTCTTGCAGTGGAACTTTACCAAAAAATGTTGGTGTCATGATGGTAGTGTCATGTGATGTGCCCCAAAAAGTTCAAAATATTCTAGGAAATGTCAAGGAAAATTTCTTTCTCTACTCCTTAACTCATATTTCACCCCATCCAAGGGCTAACAATTCAAGGATATGATAATTATTTTTTTTAAATGGACAGTCTTGTTTAACTGGCAAGGACTTGGGTGTCAAACTTGCTACCAAGCCAATGTTATTCACATGTCAAAATTTTGAGTATGACTTGGGGTTGATTTTTAATGAGAAGATTTTGCTCAATACTGTTTCGTCAAGGAAAATAACCAAATTCATAGTCCATTTGAATTATGATTCTTGAAGCATAGTAACAGAGTTGGTGAGCTTAATAGGGCTCATCCTTGTCGTGATGTGTTACATTCGAATGACATGAATGCATGAATTTCAAAAGGCTGAGATATTATATAAATATTGGGAATTTTTAACCAAGTAAATAAACCAAACATGATGCTTTAGATATGATATAAATATTGGGAAATTTTAACCAAATACATAACCCAAACCTTAAACATAGTAGTGTGAAATGTATTGTTTGAACTGTGGCTACTGAAGACAAATTTCTTAAATAATTTTAAAAATTAACATACAAATAATTTATAAAATCATGGAATTTTGTTGTCAATCAAATGTCAAACAGGATAACAATGAAAGCGATAACCTACAATAACAATCCAAAATGGACAAGGCATATTGGACAAATGTTCAAAACTCTTTGGGAACATCCTAATCCTACAGGCTTCTCATCTAAAGAAACTGAAGATGTTACCTTACTTGGGAAACATGGAATGTTAATGATATAAATGACAAAATATAAATAATTAAAACTGACTATTAGAAACAATGTAAACAATGAATGATAAAAAAAATGAAAATGGGGAAAATGTCGCATACCCACTCCATGAGACTACCATCCACTTCCATACTTGATGTTGCCCAAGACTACGTAGGTCATTCCACTGGTTTTGCACATCCTCATATCCACATACAACCTGCATTGGTCATACCCTTCCGTAAAGAAAAAAATAAAAGAAAATGAAGTTTGAAAGCCTTTTTTACTGGTCAATGGTTTAAAAATTTTGAATTGTGTATTTAAAAAGAATATTCTCATACCAATATCCTTGCTTTCTTTGAAACTCTATTCAAATACATCACTTCCTCAAAAAATTTTACATATCGTGGATTGTCATAATTCAAGTCATCAATTAAACAAAGTTCTATCATCTCTAGAGTAGGGGTATATTGAAGAAAGCAACCTAATACACTAATTTCTCTATCATGAAATTCAATTATGTCTACATAAACCTATATATACAGAGATGAGAGAGTGGGAATATGAGACGTCGAGGTATGGGATATTTTGAAAGTTCCTGCAGTGCATTTCAAAACTAGAATAAGCCAACTCTACACTCATTTATGAGGTAAAAGACATAAATATTCATTATGAACATTATGGAAAAAAACCATGGAAGAATTTTATGGTATTTTCACATCTTATAGCAGGTTAACTTTTTTAATTTAGGTAGTGCATATTTTCATTAAGGAATAGATATGAAACAAAGTCGTTACTTGGTTTTGTTTCATATCTGTTGGATATACTGAATCTGCAAATAGGACATAATAATGAACAAAAACATAATAGTCAACCTAAGCTACATCAATATATGCTTTGTATACTTTTTTTTATGATATACCCGACAACTAAGCAGCAAATGCAAACATTCTTAAACATTGAAACATGTTGTTCATTGCACATGTAAAATAAAAGCATAAATTCTATTTTTACCAAGATAAAGTTGTCACCCATTAACAAACATTAGAGATAGGAAGCCTCTCGAACAACAAACTGAGAAGACACATATTTCTTTAAGCAAAGGCACAACACATATAGCCATCTCCTTTAATGATTTAAAGCTCCCCATCATCTCAATCAATATGTCCACAAAGAAATTGTATGCATTATTGGGATATGAGTCCATTTCCAGTACGGTCAAATTACTTCCACGTTGCATATTGAGTCTCAAGATAGAGCATGAAATCTCTTGAAATAGTATCCCATTCACTCTCAAATATTTTATCATGTATGCCCTTGCATACACATACAAGACAACCTGAATTCACACTGGTTTTATTGTAAAGAGTTGAAAGTAATAGTAAAATCCAGACTTACATGGTTCAAGTTTGAATTATCTAGCAGTTGTTTGATGCAAATTCAATGATTCCTCTGTTTAGGACCACAAACACAGGGAGTGCATAGAAGGTTGAATACTAACGATCAAATATTCTTTATGCTTTGGCTAGTTGAGTGGGGCATCTGATTAAATTGGATGAGCATACAACTAAGCTTCAAAAGGGGTCCTATGCAAGTTCTTTTAAATGATATCCCTTGGAAGCTTCAACATAGTACTCAGTATCATCATACAAAGGACCACCCAAAAACAAACTATCTGATTCTGTTGAAGTTTGAAGAACCAAGTCACCCTTTTTTAGAAGACCATTGCTACTGTCATTTTGAGAAATTATTTTAATGTGTACACCTGGGATTACTGGAAGCACTGACCCTAAATGTACTTTCCTAGGCACCCAACAAAAGAAGGAATAGCAAGTTGGCACCCATTAGTTTTAATAGCAACATGCCGACTTCTTGGATAAAACAAGACCCTTTCAAAACTATTTTTCTCACTAGCATTCCTTTTATCTCTCAAAACAAAGACCATTTCATCTTCAAGATTGGCCCAGTGAGTGTAATGATATACAAAAATGTTGCTTGGTCCATTAGCACTTGAAACAAGTTTGACATTATTGATCATATCTATAAATGCACCCTCCTTTTTCCATATGTCTGCAATAATGTTTCGAGGAAACTCATTTGCTTTGGGATAAGAACTTGAATCAACATGTATTTCACCACTCAGTAGATATTTTTCACCAGTCAAATATATAGGTTTATGGTTCAATACATTGAATTCTAATGAAGGCATTCCAAATAAAATGCACGAGTTCAAGAAATGAAGCATGTGCACATGCCAAGCTTCTAAGTAGATTTGCTACCATCCTTTCTCAATCAACAAATTCATTAGTTCTTTGTTTGGTTGTACAATGTAAGAAGCCATAGGATGAGTAGACATAATACGCAACCAATAGCCTTTTTGGATAAACATTATTTCTGAATGATCAGAAACACCAACATTGACATCTATAACCTTTCTCTCCCAACACCATTGATCATCCCAATCTAACAAATCAGATGAAGGTTCGTGTTTTACCTCAAGACGCAATGCACCAGGTAGGACTTTATCAAATATTAAGTTACTGCTCTCATTTGTTAAACTTAAAGATTAAGCTTCTTTGAACCTAGAGTTCAACAACCAGAGAAGTAAGTGATATAGAAATCAAAGAGTCACATCCTTCCTTGCATATCACCAATCCATGGATATCAACAAGGGCCTTTATAAATTAAATGCCAAACACTGGTCTAGTTACTATCACATCAATATGTGATGGTGAAAATTGAAAACCAAAATCACGTTCTACTGTTGTGGTCAGTGGGGATATTCGACATTAACATGGTTGAACCTTGAAGCAAAATTTTCCCATATCATCAATCCTCTTTAGTTGAGGCTTAAAATTGTCTGGCCCATGTGCCAAGGTAGCTTGACACTTGCCATAACAGCCATTTGTCACTAATTTTAGGGAATCACAAATATTATAATGTGTTGCTTCTATCTTTGGGATTGAAGCCATGTTTGGCACAACCATGAAATTCTCCAAACTACTAAACTTGAAGTGATCCTTCGCAGCCTTGATTGTGGAGTGTGTTGATGTTGCATGATCAAGTTTGCAATATCCCTAGACATCTGTTGTAGCTCTTTCTTGTCCACCAACTAATATCTTAACGCCTTCAAAACAAACTCCTTCTGGAGTCACCACAAGTGCTCCAACTGAGAAACCTGTGACCTGAAATGGATGAGATATATTAACATGATTGTGCTCAACAAGAACCTCTATAGATTGAATTGAAACATCAAATATTGTATTCTCATCCTTTTAGAATGGAAACAACCTTTATTTTCCGCATGGAATAAAATTAAAAGAAAATTTCCCATATGCATTAGATACTGCATGACAAAGTGTTTGATTTGGCCAAGGAGCTTCTTTGAGGGAACTTCATCTCATGGACATCATCTGAATAAAGGTATATGTGAAAACCTAAAATAGGGCTACCCTGAGAAACAACTAAGCCATCCATATCATAACTTGGGACATAAAAGATGTCATCTACTACCAAATTTCCAAAGCCCAACTCCATCTCTAGAGAGCCTCATTGGACAATTGTTAAGAGAACATGAGAATCACACATTTGAAAGAGAATATTATAGAAAATATACTCTATAAAACTAAATGATTGTACCTCATGTGTAGAGCCACCCTAGTTAGGATCGACATTAGGTATGACCTTGTATCTTCTTCTTTTATTTAACAATTGGATCATAGAGCCTACTCTTTCCATTTCTTCACATTTAATTTCATGGAGGGCTATTGTGTCCTCTAGATACTCATCCTTAAGGAATCTCCAAACTTATTATGTGTATCAAACGAAGGAAAAGAGGGAAAAATATCATGGCCTTTTCTTTTTGAAAAAAAATGCAGTGGGATTTGATATGACCTGATATTTTCATATTGCTCAAGGATTGATGAAGTTTATGTATTCATGATGGGAAGAAACCAACCTATATTTGCTTGGAGTAATATTTGTGAATGTGTAACTGCCTCCCTGCGACGTAAACACATCATTAATGATACCATTGCTAGTGGAAATGAGTTCAACGTTGACATTGGCACGACCTCCATTTATATTTGGACAACGTTATTCTCCAATAGCCCCTATCACTCTCCCAAAAATAGTGAACCCAATCAAAAGGAAAATTGATGTCGGCCATTGTAACCATTGTGATCCACTGATACATATTCACCCATTTAAAATATATTCACCAAGTCAGGGAATATGAATATTTCTGATGTAATTTTTCCACTAGATAATCTTAACCTCAAATCTGAAATTATCTCATTCATCTTCACATCAAATCTGAAATTGTCTCTTTCATCTTCAGAGAGCTCTTGAAACAATTTTTCATAATTGTATTGAATCTGCACAAATATATTAAAAAATTTATTAATGTACACTGTTTGATTACCAAACAAAATGTTTAAAACAAAACAACAACAACAAATTTGTATTTCATCTCCATTGCACATAATTCACCTTCCTTCGTAGAATGCATATGGCTCATAGATCTTTTCCAGGTGCTTCAATTGTTGTAACCTATATTTTTTAGATGATCTTGATAACCTCTGCAATATGACTATCAGTTTGCAATGATTCATTTTATTTATTTATTTTTAATTATGGTGAATCAATAATCATTTAGATTAAATAGCAAATCTACTCCTTGAACAAAGATTATTTGAAAATAAAATTTACATGAGTAAATTATTAACTTTTCAAATTCCACTTATATTCATCAAAATTTCGAGTAAGAAACACAGAGTATCGTTACAACAACTTACGTTGTTTGGTGAACTAATTGATGTGTCCAAAGCCTGCCCATAATTCCCCATAGTATTAATGTAGGTCAATTTCATTCTCCATAGTATTAACGCAAGTCAATTGCTTCAACAATTTTATTGGGTTTACTTTGCGATAAATGTAGGTGTTAGCCTCCTATACCAATAGGTTTCATCGTTCATGATTGTCTTGATTGAACTATGGAATATGTTCAAACCTTCTTTCTTGAGCAAAGGTGTTCCATATTCTTGAAAAACCAAAAAAATCAAAAAAGTTAAAAAATGTAAAGAGGGTGTACCCTAGAAGAAAAATCAAAGGGTAAGAAAAATAAAGTGG
>APFE030608377.1:0-12521 GCA_000404065.3 Pinus taeda | reverse complement strand
GAATATCACATGTGAGATAAGAGGAATCTCTAGGATCATTGTAAATATTATTAATTAATTTTTCTTTATCAAAATATGAATTAGACGATGATTCAACATTAAATGAATTAGTAACAACTCCTTCGTTTTCTAAAATTAAATTTATGTCTAGGGTGACGGTTAATTGATTAACAATTGAATCATGATTACTGAAAAGATTAAGATAGAGACATAAATAAAAGGTTGAAGATAAATACCTGAAAGTTTCTCTCTTTACAGAAGATTGCTTATTTTCTAAAATGCACAATTGAGATTCTTGTATATTAGAATTAGTGAAAACTAATGGATTGTTGATAAATGTCTTCATAAAAATCAGATTCTTTGTGTATTTGATTGATATGCAAATTGTTTCTAAGATGCTCCATAACTTGCAATTTATGATCATTAGAAGATGATTCTAAATTAATTGCAGCAATTTGTGTGTTGCTTACATTCTTTGGCCATTTAATTTCCGTTGATTTATTTGATGTTGATTATTGCTGTGATCTATGCATCTTGTCGAATTTCTACTTCATCAAAATTATGTAAATTTGGAGCAGTTCTGGCATAAGCATCATTTATTTGAGAAACAACAATATATATTTGTTGATTGGTGGCATTTGCAATTTCATTTTGTGAAGGATCAACATTGTCATTCTGAGTGATTGATTCTTTATGAACAATGGATGTGATTTTAGGTTCTTCATATTTATCATAGGATAAAGACACTAAATGTGTGAAACATTCAATTAATTGGGATTGAGGAGGAAAATATTTAGATTGAAACTACGTTAAAATTAATTTAAGTCAATATAAAATTTGTCCAAAGTCTCACCTTTCATCCTATGTAATACTTCTAATTGATCACACAACTTTTCATAATCATATTCTTAAAATGTGTAAAGGAAAATTGTTGAAAACTCGTCCCAGCTATGTATGGAGGTAAGTGGAAGTGATAAGCACTAGTCTTTTACCTTTTCATGTCAAAGTAAGTGTAAAAATCTTGTAAATAATATTTTCATCAGTATTGAATTTTTTGTAACTTAAAATAAATTGAAGGAAATTATTAAAAGAAGATAGTTACCATTATAGTTTACCTTAGACAATGTTTGGACTGCCTTTATCAGAGTAGTAGTTGGGTGAGGTCCAATAAAACAACTCCAAGAAGGTATTTTAAGTGGAGTAATAGTAATAAGATAAAATCTTAAAGAGCACAATCTTCTTAGAAACTATTTAAAGCCATTGTCCTTTTAGTGCCAAAAATGTTGATGGTAAAAAACGAGATCATGAACATGTAAGGGAGACCACCTGGTCAGATCCCCAACTAAGCTCTTATTCACTTGATGCAGTGGTTCCATCTGGTTGAATTGGGTCTAGTTACCCTCTGTCCTTATTTGTTGTCTTATAGTATGTCTATTACTTTCCAATAAAAGGAGAGAAATCTGATCTTCCCTCTTGCAAAGATCTTGCAAGAAAGTGATCCTTAAGTTAAATTAATGGCTCAACCAAGACACTCTAAACCGTGCCCCTGTGTAAGAGGACTTTTAGACTGAAATAATCAAAACAAAATGCATATCTACTCTAATATGCAAGTAACATAAAATAAATCCTAAATCTATCTCCATTGATAGAAGGATTAGTCTCCCTATCAACCAATGGCAAGGCAAAAGGGGATTTGGAAAAAATTTGAATTTGGAATAAAAATGAAGTCAGTAATCCAAGGAAATAGTTCTAAGACTTATTACTAGTTCAAGCAAGTATATGTGTTCAGGTATTTGATGAAAAGTCATAAGATCTCTGGTGCACATGCATTCAAATTCAAATAAAATGAATTAAAACTAAAAATATATATGATTTCATTAAGGAGATATTTCTCATAAAACAATCATTATTAAGACCAAGATAAACTTGACATGAATTTGCTAGATAGTTAACCAGTATGCCATATTTATCTATTCAAACTCACTATTTAGCTTGATAGCAATTACATCTATCATTAAAAGATAGCTTTCAAATGATTTAAACAAGCATATAATTAAATGAACTTACCATAGTGTAAAACTTCAAAAAGCACATACTTATCTGGATCAAGAATTGGATCAAATTTTATTAAATGAAGGCCATTAATCAACCTCTATCTTTGACAAAAGTGGACAAGAATTAAAGATCTGATCAAAGCCTTCGAGTACATGAAATTATGAAAACATTTGATGACAAGATGAAATTTTTAGAGCTGAAATACATCTCTTTTAAAATCAGCCAATCTAGTCCAAAATAAATAATTCTCTATGAAATCCGATCCCACCCCTCCTACAGTAGTGCACAAATCCCCCTCTTTGTAGAGAATTTTTCCCCAAGTTTTATATCTTGAAACCCAAATATTCATTCTCAAAGCTTCTATTTACTTACAAAAATGAACTCTAAAAATGCAGAAATGTTGAATTTGTCACTGCCAATCCCGCATCTTCTTATTTGTTAGTCCCTTCTCATTGGTCGAAATCTATTTTTCATAATCACCTCAACTATTCTCCTGCTAAAAACCAATCAAAATTAAATAAATTGCAAATCAAAATGAGAGTTACAAAATATGGGAAAACAAACTTCTCCAATCAAAATTCAATTAAATAAATAATTAAAAATTAATAAGAGCTTTCCATTGATCCATGTAAATATCTTGTTGGTCAAATAGGATAGAATCAAATGGATCTGTAATCAACATAAGCTTCGAGCAAATAAAGATGCAATAAACAAAACTCAAAAAAATAGTTATGATTGTAAATTCAAAGCTTAATTTTGTTTATAACTTTTAGGCTTAGTTAATGACCAAATATGGTCATGAAACCACTTCATAAGTATTCTTCATGATTTTATCTTTCTAATGATGCATCGTGGGCCTCATTTGGAAAAGTAAATCTCAACCTATGAGCCTCCTAAGTTAAAGTGTCAAAACTGTTGCAATTCTGGAAAATGTATACCTGGCTTAAAATTAAGTAATTTTAATTAAAAAACGTAATCTAATTTAAATAAATAATTGTTAATGATTAATAATTTAAATTATTAATTACAATTATTAAATTACATGTACTATCATAAATTAATTTAAAATTAAGTTATATAGACCTTTAATTAAATTAATGATTAAATTAAAAATTGAATTTTGAATTAAATATTATTTTAAACATGTATATAAAACAAATATTAGAAAAATGAGGCAAGTTGGGTTTTTGGTTCCAATTGAATGCGACATGTGTGGGTTTTGGAATATTTTTAAGAGCCCTAAAATCATTATGAAGAGGAGGGATAAGGTGTTTCAAAGCTACGGAATGATGAGTTTCGAAGGATGATTTAAATTCAAGTTACGAAATGGAAGCCCTAAATAGGAAGACACTATGTAAGGAGGTGGGACCGAGGCACAAAGAGGTATTCCATCCAAGGAAGGAGTATTGGGAGGAGGATGTGGGTTGGAGTGATAAGGGATTTTAGAGTTTAAATTTCAGAATGATGAATTAAAACGGAGTTCTTATGTCTTGAGGTGAGGTATGGTGGCGTAAGGTGAGAGAAGAGGGAGGTGGAAGTGGAAGTGGAGAGATAAGGAGTTTCAGCGCTTGACATATAGAAGGGACAAGGAGTAAGAAAGGTACAAGGATTTCAGAAGGTGATTAAAATATAAGTCTGATGAAGTGTTGAGGTCTGGAGGAGGTGTGAAGTGGGACTCTCCCATCATAAAATACAAACCATCTCGAAGTTATGAAAATTTATATATCCATTTGTAGTATCCATGTTATCTAATCTTTGCTATCAAACGTCCTCATATCAATCTTTGGAATGCGGTGCTTAAAGGGAACATCAAAGTCTCTAAAATCATAACTCATATTCTTTTTGTTCTCCTCATAAGTTTCATGGAATACTTTTTCGCCATTAGGAAGCATTTCTTATAGCAACTTTGTCAAACCTTCAAACCTTCCATGTCTACTTTTATTTTTTCTTTTAAACCATTCATGTCAGCTTTTATTTATGCTTTTAAAACATCTGAGTCGCCTTTTAATCCATCCATGTCCTATTTTAAGCCATCCATGTCATCTTTCGTTGCTATTTGAGAAAGAGAAATTTGTTGCACTTGGTCTAGTAATTTTGATATATCATGTTGCAATTATTCCTATTCATGTGTCATAATAGAGATTTATAATCTCCTAATGGGTGTATGATTATTTGGTTTGGGATGAATTTTAGAACCAAACACTGATATCTATGCTTCAATATTCCCTTCGAATCCCTTCAAACTGATTTTTCAAACAAAAGTTGTTCAAAATTTAAAACAAATACACACTTTTTTCTTACTTTTTTGGAGCTTGATATTGAAGTTGTTTTAGCTCCATAGTTTTGGATTTCCAAGGTCTGAAATTTCATCATAGGGTACCCCTCAAAGTCTTATTTCCAACCCCACAAGTAATACTGATGTTGGATTCTTCAAGAAGGAGTTATTCCCAATCTCTCACGATCCCCTGATTACAGACTAGTTCAGTAGAGTGAATTTGTATGGAAGGCCATGTGTCACTGTTTTGACCTTTGGCTTTGAAAATCATACAAGAAGAGCTAAATTCTCTACACTTTTAGTCTCTTTTCACAAAATTCAAAACCGATGCTAGTCACCTGTTTGAGGTTGAATTCTAGAGCCTACGAAAAAATATAACTTCCTCAGATTGTATGTCAGAAAATATAGAAAACAAATATCTAAAATTCCTACACTGCATTCACCATAATTTTGGCTCCTCGTGGTTGCAGTTTTAGCTTTTGAAGCCTCTAGAAAAAACATTATAGAAAAAATTCCAATATGACCAGGTTCAAGAAGAAAAACCCTAGAATCCAAAGCTTTGATACCAAATGCTATGAAATCAACTCACAAAATAGAAGAAAACATAGATCAAATACTTTATAAATAGTCTCTTTGTTGGCTTGAGGGGGCTTGGACCCAGGTTAAAAATTAGTTGTGCTAACCAACAAAACTCTACACTACCGGCCCTTTCAACAATAACCCACGTAGCGCAGGTTGTAGTCTCACCCGAGGCAATATTAAGAGATGTTAGAGCTAGGTTTATGCATCCAAAGGACTATGTGATGTGTTTATGTTACTCTTAGGGATTTATTCCGATCTTCAAAAAACCTACCCCTTGAAACCTAGAAATTACAATAACTAACAATTAACAAATTCAAACCCTTCACCGATTGTTCTAAACATTCATAACATCATGTAAATAAATATATCTACTCCTTTGGCACATGTATAAAGTACTTTTCATGATAAATCCAGTAAAGAGAGTGAACATACAATAATTTCAAAAGTAAGTAATAACACACAGATAGACAAATAATGCTCCAAAACAACCCTTATTATGCTTAGATCTTCAATTACAGACTCTTCCAACTCTACGCACACAGCTGCAGGGGCCCGCACACTCAGCTATGGACTTAACAAGGTCCACATGCACACAGCTACAGGATCCTTCCCCTTCACTCAAGCACATAATAGAAAATACAAACCCAAAACTTGCCTATATATGCTCTTCGCTATCTTGATTGACCTTTCTATGACTGTTTATGACTCCTTTATTATCTTTCTCTATTATAATACCATGGTCTGTGAACCATGGGCGGGTCACAAAATAACTTGAATCCTGACAAACTAAGGGGCTTTGACCTACCTAAAGCCCCTTTGACTTCTATCAATTTGCGCATTCCACTCCTCAAAATGCAGAGACTTTACAATATTAACAAAACGTTTACAAAAATTACCCCACGGGACCCTATCCGAATAGGCCCCTAACACAAAGTTGTGACTTTTCCTGAGTCATTTTGTTGGTATTTCCTCGATCATGTCCTGCCAAGCACTGAGCTCTGCCTTTAATGCTTGAAGATCTAGTGTTCCATGCATAGTGGCCTAACGAACCTCTTCAATAAATTTCTAGGTAGTACGACCTTCAACTCCAAGGCCCATGATTCTTTGTGTCTGTTGCATAGACTTCAGCTTGCTCTACACCGTCTATGTCAACTGGCTTGCCTCATCAGCCCAGGGATGAGTCGTTGAGGATATGATGGATGCCTTCCCATGCAACTCATTGATATCGGTCTCGATGAACTTCCCTTGTAGCAGCCGGGTGAACCTTTTCACTGGTTCTGAGGTCTGCGCTGTTTCCCTGATCTCGCTGAACTACCTTTGTTTTTCCCAGATGTCTGTTTGAATCTTCTGAAAGTGTGGATCCTCTTGCAACGAGGTCCAAAGTTCCATTGTCTATTCAAATAACTAGATGCAATCCTTAACCACAGCTTCAAGTGTAGTCATGTCTTATTTAATATCAACCTCACACTTCTCTATGACTTCTAGAGGAGTGGTTAGCTTAAGTTGAAGCTCAAATATCTACAACTGCAACTCAAATTGGACCTTGCCAATTTACCCCTTTGATTCTTTCACCACAACAACTAACTTCTATATCTTATATGCAGAGATCGCTTCTTCTGGGATTTGGAGCTCGGGAAGCTCATTGCAGATCTGCGTTATTGCTACTTCCATCTCCTGACTATGTGTAATAACTTCTTCTCGTTCCTTGAGTGATTGTGCCTTTTCCCTGAACATCTGCTGGTTGCTGGTATTTATTTTGTTGATAACCCGTAATGATCATTGTTCCTGAACTCTGAGCTCATCTGATACCCCTTGATGTAGCTCATGCAATGTCTGAATAAGGAGTGCCACAAGTTTCAGACTCAAATTCTTCAGATGCAATAGGTGCGCCCTATCTTCAGAAGTATCAATGTGTAGTGATCCCTCTGGTAACTACACTACGTGGAGATCTATGGTGATCTCAGGTCCTAAGGTTGACCTGCTCACTTGCTTCAGGCTCGCTTGATTCAAGATCACTTCTCCAATGCTTGCTTGAATAACCCATATATGGACCTCCAATTCCTCAGGCCCTTTTGCACCTTGTCTAGTGTCAAATGGTACTGATCCTTAGTGTGGTTCCAAATAGTCCCCATTGCATTGCAGACCACATCACCGATCTTGTCCAGGTTCCACTAATTGAGGACCAATGGTGTCACGCTCGTAGAATTGGAAGACTTATGCTTCTTGTGCGGTCCCGTGGAACTCTGCTTCTGCCTCTTTTTGAAAATGAAGGAGGACTCGAAGTACGCACCCCCTTCTTCTTCACCTTCTATCTGTACCTCTATATTGGTGCGCTCTGTTTCAAATTCACCGAGGTCAATAGTGGCCTAGGACATGGTGGCAAATTTCTCCTTTGGTGCATTTGTCTCTTTGGTAGAGACCTATTCTTTTGGTTCTTATCTCTCCTTTGTAGAAGCCTCTTTCTGTTGTGCAACCTTTTCTTTCGTAGATGCCTTTTATGCTTCTATCTTCTTATCTTTCACTGCTGCTATCGTAACTATGGTTTTCTCTAGTTCACCTTCGACAGCATTACTGGTTCCTAAGTTGTCATCACACGGGGTGGTCCAGTCTCTTGGCCATTTACTAATGACCCCCATAATATCATCTTCAACAACCAAGTATGGCAACTTATGCCATTTTCCCGTGGCATATTTCTTCGTGAGGATAGACAGATTATGAAAATATTCCTTCAAATTAGCAATGTTAGCATATTGTACATGCAAGCTTGGTGGTAACCATGGCCATCGGCTAATCACCATCCTTAACTCAGATTCAAACAAGACCCATAATACAATTGTCTCCATGATGCGCTTAGGGTCCTTCATTGACCACAGTGAGGCAAATTTCCTGGCCTCACATAGGTCTAGATCATGATGTAGGAACTGGATCTTCCTAGGAGTCCTCCATGCCACTAGCATGATCAACAGAAGCAGCCATGCATAGTAGAACGCCTTGATGTCGTCCTAGATTCGCGAGAATCTTCCAAAAAATCATGACATAAATACTTAGCCCAATTATATTGGACTCCCATGGCGCACTACGCAGCTAGATATACTACTGGCGCTGACACTTCATTAGTGCGACACTTCCTCATGATCTTCCCAACCAATATTTGTGTAGAAAACTGCATGACACCATTTGATATGGAGCTAATCGCATAGCCATGACACTTCTTCACCAACCCGAAGTCACACTTCGTTTGGTATGTCGACCTCTTCTCTTGAGATTTCCCTATGAAAGCATCCGCAAGGTCTACTCCCTGATACGACAACAATGTTATTCAGTAAATCAACATATTAGTAATTAGGATGGGCCCTCCCAACCAAAATCACCCATAATGAACCAACGTCAATAATTGACTCACATAGATAGTGTTAATGGTGTTGTAGCTAAAAAACGACACACCATAAGATGTTGAGTAGCTCGCGCGTTCAACTTCGGCTGTCCACTTCATTGGTTCGAGCCATGTAACATCCGACTCCTCATAGTATACTTTCTTCAAGTATTTGCTCGGTTGCAACTACGAGAACTTTGCATGATCCCCCAGTTCCTAGTCCTCCATCTTCGAATATGGTATTCAAGCCAACAAATTTCCCTCAAAAGCTATGTTCTCTGGCAAAAATGGTCTGGAGACTTGGAATTTTGCCGAATTCGGGTCTTTAGTAACCTTGGTTGTCGATTTCCTAGGTGGGATATAAGGTAGTAGCTGAGTAATCGGCATGGCTTCATTTTCATCAATCTCTTCAATCCCCATAGTTATCTCTTCTTCATCTAAGTCCAAGGGTTTCGTTGCCTTCTTGGTTATATCCATATTACCCTTTTGTCTCACTTCTATTGGAATTTACATGGTAGTTTCCGCATCGACGCTTGCTGGGGCTTCTTTGTCTTATTTTCTCTTGCCGCAGAGGCAAATGGTTTAGGCCTCAGTGACCTAGGTGTTGTGGTATGCACGGGTTGGGTCAGATCGGGTCAGGTTGCAGTGATTCTCTCCAAGAATATTTCTCACTATCGCTATGGTAAATTCCCAAATCCTTGATGCAAAATATTCTCTCGAAGTTATTTCCAATCCCCTCTAGACATGCAACAATTATCTTACTACAAAATAAAGTGCAAAAGCTTAAGGCAATTTCTCAAGAAGAAAAGTGATCAAATGTGGAGTGGGATGTTGTATTTATAGCCTAATTTGAATTCAAATCACTATCATTAATGCTCTTTTGGTGTCATATTTCCAAATATATGCTCCATCAATGCTCCCCCCCACTCCACTTAAAGGAAAATTTGCCATCCAATCATATGTAGTGCTTCCAACGGTCACTTTTTGGCTAGGCTACATGAGACAAAACATTTTAGCGCAACTCCTTCATCGCAGCTCTCCTCTGCACCTTCCCTTAATTCGTTGCACAACCCATTCACTTCATGAAACTACCCTTCTGGCAGCGTAGTTTATAGTGCCGCACTTCCTTGCAACTGCCTGGAGTACTAAGACTATCTTGTATCCATATAGTCATTGAATGGGTGTAGCATCGCCCCTATACAACTTTAACCAACTCCCATTGATCTATCATGGAAACAATTCCCCATTCAGCTTCGTGAGCTAAACTGCATCTCCATCTATAATCTCTTTGATGATGTATGGCCCCAACCAACGCATCTGTAACTTTCCTCAAGATTTTGTCAACTTACTATCATACAACAATACTAAATATCCACTTTTAAATGTGTGCTACTTAATGTTATGATCATGCCATGCATTTTCATGAGCCTCCTGCACCTGCTGATGAAAACCAGCCAAGAAGCGATCTTCTTCGAACTCAAATATCTACATGAGACATTCTTCCATGTTATCCCAATCAACCATCTCCATGACTAAAGTAATCCACAAACTCAGCATGATGTACTCCATGAGCATTAAACGGTGTCTTTCCAGTCAATGTTTTATAGGTAGTTCTGTACGCCCATAGAACAACTGATATGCACACATCCCAATCATTCTTATTTGCATTATAGATCTTCGTTAGAGCATTCTCCAAGATTTTATTAAAGGCTTCCATGGTTCTGTTTTCTTGAGGATGATACAATGTGATTTTCTGATGATACATCTGGAATTCTTCAAGCAAGGCAAGAATTGTTTCATTCAAGAAGTGCGAACCCCTATCGCTCATCAAACTTTTAGGGCAGCCAGACCGAGACAAAATGTATTCAAAAATGAACTTCATAGTTTTGGCCATGCTACAATCCTTTACGGGCTATGCCTCAACCCACTTGGTTAAGTATTTGGTTGTCGTAATGATGTATCTTGCTCCTGTCTTCATTCCTAGTGGCTGAATTGGTCCTACAAGTCTATTGCCCAGTTATCGAATGCCTGTAATGACACTTGTGGGTTTAGAGGGAATTCATCCCTTTGCGATGGCCTCCCCATTCTTTGATAGACATCACAAGCCCGTCAATATTCCTTGGAATCCTTGTGCATAGTTGACCACCATAATCCTTCTCATAGGGCATTTTGTGTAGTTTCTCTTCCCGCATAATGTCCTCCTGCAACTCCTCCATGTGCTTTAGCAAGGATACTTTGTCGTTCATAATCTAGGACATACTTATGCAGTACTTCATCTGATCCCATTTTATATAAGTGCCCTGTAGTAACAGAAGAATTTGTAGCCTTGACCACCAATTATTTATTTTGCTATGTTGTATACCCTTCAAGAGCTCTACCCATAGGCAAGAACTGGATTATGTCTGCAAAGTTTTCATATGTGACTGACAAAGAAGAGAGCTGAGCATTAGGCAATCCTTCATCTAGATTTGTAGGCTTGTCACCATTCTCAATCTGTGAGAGGTGATCTGGTCCAACATTTAATCGTCTTGGCATCACAACTAGCTCAAAGTCATATTCTTGAAAGTGCAAAAACCATCTACAAATTTCTCCCCCCAAACACGGGCTTGTTGATTAGGTACTTCAAATCAGAATGGTCTCTTTACATTTTCAAATGCGCACCCAACAATTAGTGCCTGAACTTTTAGAGTGCATACACCATTGTTAATCGTTCACACTCTGCAGTTGAATAATTATTTTCTTCCTTCACAACTTCCTCCTTGCAAACGCTATCGGGTGGTCAATATGACCTACACCTGGTTGGGTTATAACAACTCCTAATGATATGCAAGATACATCTACGTTTACGTGGAATTCTTATTCCAGTCGGTGAACACTAGAATAGGTGCTATGACCATTTTTTCCTTCAATACATCCAAACTCTTATGGAAATCATCGTCCTAGTAAAACATTGCATCCTTCTTTAGTCATCTCTCCATGGGCACAATGATTTGTGCATATTCTTTGATAAACTTCCTATAATATCATGTGTGGCCCAATGTTGCACGCAACTGTTTGACATTCCGCAGAGGCTCCAAATTGATCATTATTGCAATTCTGGCAAGGTCTACAATCAACCCTTTCTTATAGACTATAGGGCCCAAGAGTATCACATATGTTATGCAGAATATGCATTTCTTCAGATTAAGGGATATCTGATACTTTCGACAAGTACCCAGCATGAGGTGAATACTAGAAACATGCTTCTTTACTAAGCCAAACACTGTGCAATCATCAAAGTAAACCTCCAAAAAATTATGAATAAATTATTTGAAAGTTGTGACTACCACCCTAGAAACAATTGTAGGGGAATTATTAAGTCGAAAGGGCATAACTATACACTGGAAAAAAACTTCTTCTGTAGTGAAGGTAGTCTTACCTCGATCCTCTAACGCAATTTTGATCTCATGATACCCCGAGAACTCGTCGGTAAACGAATAGGATTCCTAACCTTCAACATTTTCCAATACTTCATCTATGAATGGAGTAGGGAATGGATTATGGACACAAGCATCATTCAAAATTCTTAAATCTACGAAGAACCAAATTTCTCCCTTTGTCTTTTTTTCCTAAACCACCATAGGACTAACCTAGTCTGATTCTTCGACAGGCTCAATAATTCTTGCTACAAGCATCTTATCTAATTCTTCGTGAACTTTTTCCTTCTACTTAGGATTCAACCGGTATGGGCACTACTTCATTGGCTTCTTGTTCGACTTTAGAGTGACCTTCATGACACCTAAATAACCTACTATCCCCTTTAGATTAGAGAACATTGTGGGAAAAAAGTCCTGATACTCCCGCAATAACTCCATGACTCTGTCCATTGTGTCATAATCGTAGTAACCACATATATTTGTTGTAGGAATTTACAGGGTAAGTTCCTCAGACAGAACACCAGAAGGACACCGCTCACAAACAGATCACAGATCAATACACCAGTATTTTGACGTGGTTAAAACCCTCAGAGAGGGAAACAGTCCACGGCCTGCGCCAACGTGGCTACTACAGGCAATTTATTAATAAAAGAATGAAAATTTACATAAGCTTCTCTCATGCACGGTGAACCTACAAATGACCCTCCATGCGCTTAAAATAGAATTCATGGACCAATCAGGTGTCAAGCCATGGATCAAGTGTCGGTAATACCGAGGAGAGAATGAACCGTCGGATCACTACATATCGTGACCGTCGGAT
>APFE030608375.1:0-10300 GCA_000404065.3 Pinus taeda | reverse complement strand
CAGTTACCGCCTGGGGGGCAACCTCAAGGTACTCCATATGCGCCTGGGGGGCAACCTCAAGGTACTCAATATCTACCTAGGGGGCAACCTCAGGGTACTCAATTTGCACCTGGGGGGCAACCTCAAGGACAGTACTTCCCCACGGGACAGTACATTCCTCAAGGTCAACCCCAGGCCCAATATGTGCCCCAGGGTCAACCCCAGTACCAGTACGTACCCCAAGGTCAACCTCCATATCAGTATGCGCCCCAGAATCAATATTCTTACGTACCCCAAGGCCAGTATCAACTGCAAGGTTATCAACCACCTTCAGGTCAACCGTATTATCAATCTTACCCTTAACCCGGTTATGGACCTCCATATCCTCAAGGTCAATACCCTGGAACAAATTTGGTGTGGGATCCTTCTCAAAACCCATAGATGTTGCAACCGAATGTGCAATCATCCTCCCAACCTGGCCAGGCCGCTAGTCCATCTCAGCAACTCGTCCAGTCTACAGCTTCAACTTCTGCAACTTCTGTAGTCTCTCAGGCTGGGCCTAGTACACCTCGTACTTCGCCTCAAACGTCTGCTGCAGCTACTACAACATCTTCTCCATCTACCCCATCTTCTTCTAGAGTATCAGCAGCTCTGGTTTCTACTGTTCCTGCCTCTGTTCCTCAGTCCTCTTTACCTCAATCTGGATCTACGGTCCAGACTTCGGTCCAGATGCCTGTAGGAAGTACGGTTGTTACTTCTCAACCTCAATTTGTTCAACCTCCGTACCAGGGACAGTACCAACCTCAATATGGTCCTGCTGCTCAACAACCAACCTACCAGTATCAACCGTATCCTGGGTACACTTATCAACAACCTCAACAACCCCAGTACGGTCCGGTTAATCCTGGTTTTTCGAGAGGATACAATATCCCGAACGTGATTCCTGTTCCAAGTTATCCTGGATATCCTCCTCCTGGGGCTGGTTTAGTGACCCCAAGTTTTAGAGATCCGAACCGGCAATTGCCTTTTATCGGAACTTTGGATTTACCAGATTTGACGCGCCTAACGAATGATCCAATCAATTATCTTCCGTATTGGCCTCCAATGCCGAATAAGTTGCCCAGTGACATACCCAAGTTCGAAGGTAAGTCTGGAGAGGACCCGTCAAATCACATGATGACTTACCACCTCTGGTGTGCATCAAATTCTATCTCAGATTATTCGATCCGCTTACGTCTTTTCCGGCGTACACTCATTGGTCTTGCGGCCAAGTGGTACATTGAGTTACCACGGGCCTCTTTTTACAATTTTAGCCAATTGGCCACATCGTTCTTAACTCATTTTCAGTTGCCGGTCAGATATGATAACGGTACGGAGTTACTAACTTCACTAAAACAATCAACGTCCATGTATATTTCTGATCATATTCATGAATGGAGATGTCGAAGGAGGTTAGTGAAAGTTTTTATCCCGGAACAAATCTTAGCTGAATGGTTTGTTAAATCATTATTACCGAAGATTACTGAAGATGTTGCTAAGGCCGGTGTAGTTACTGAGGAGCAAGTCATTGCTCAGGCGCAGTACCTTCACTTGGTTTACACTCAATCGGGTACTTTACACGAGAAGATCCCAGATCTTCCAAGTTCAAATCAAATCGCTGCTGCTCCTTCGGGATCTCATGCCGCTGATGGTATGATCGGTACGGTGAACACAAAGATCAAGAAGAAATCTTCAAAGAATTCTTCTCCCATAATCACCCTACCTGATTCCCCGACAGGTGAGTCTTCTCCTGAAATTTCTGCCGATATTCACGCCGTAGAGACATCTACGGTCAAATCAAAAAACGTTGGAAAGAAGAATAAAGCAGACAAAGCGCCTAAGGAGAAATCAGAAAAGTCGGAAACCAACGATGAAAAGTGCAAACCTAAGTATCCTTGTCTTATTTGTGAAGAAGATCATTATACAAGAGATTGCCCTCATCGAACCCTTCCACTCAATCAACAATACAATTTGTAGCACGAAGTCCTTATACAAGCTGAGGCTGCGATGGGAGCTCTGGACCTTCTGACCTAGCCTGCGCCTGCTGCTATCCAGGCTCTACCTGGCAGGGGCGCTGCTGCCCTTCCAGACCTCTCTGTCCCACTCCCTTCATTGGCCCTGCTTCCCTCAGGTTCTGCCTGCCTCGCGCTGTTCTGGGAGCCTTCTCCTGACATCGCCTCGTGCCTCCTCTGCGGGGTTATGGCCGCTTAACGGTTGGCCCCCCCTTCTTTCCCAGCGGGCCTGCAATGGCAGGCTCCGCCTCCCCGCCCCCAGCCTCTGAGTCCCCTTAGGAAATCTTCGCCTCGCTTATGTCGGAACCTTCTGAAGCTAGACCCCGTCCCTCTCTTTCGAAGTTCATTAAAAAATTGGATGAGATCCCTGAGGTAATCCTCCCACCATCCCTTCCAAGGAAATCGGCAATAGCTTTATCAGAAAGAGGACTTGTGGGACAGTTCACTGGTCTTTGGCCATCTCCTCGCACTGTTCAAAAATGGATGGAGCGCAACTGGAGCTCAATGATCCAGGGAAAGATCGCAATCAGATTCTGTGGGAGAGGATTCTTTACCTTCCTGTTCGAGTCGAAAGAAGACAAGAGCCTTATTTTCCGCAATGGCCCCTACTTCATGGACACAAGAGGGCTTTATTTGAACAGATGGACCCCGGACTTCGACCCGAAAATGGACATACCAAGCGTCGTTCCCGTCTGGGTGCGCCTCCCCCATCTGCCCCTTCACTGCTGGGGGGATGAATCCGTCAAAGCAATCGGCAACGCAGTCGGAAAATACATAGACAGATCAGAACCAAGGGAGAACATGCATGCATGCGCAAGAATCTGTGTGGAAGTCGACCTAGGGAAAGGACTGCCAGAAGCAATCAAACTAAAGGTGGATCAATGGATGCACATCCAGCAGCTGGATTACGAACAGCTACCCTTTAAATGCAAGGTATGTCACGAATACGGCCATTTTGCCAATAGATGTAGCAAACTAAAAGTAAATAAAGTAAATCACAATGAGGAAACTGCAGGGGGCTCTTGGGAACAAGTTAAAAGGAAAAATAAATCTTCTAACCCGGGCACCAGCTCCTCTGCACCTCTGGCAACAAGCCTTCCTCCTCCTCCTCCCCCTCCTCCCTCAGCCTTCCCCTCCTCCCCCAACCCCTTTGAATCCCTAACAGTAGAAGTTCCGTCTTCCCCTCCTCAATCCCCTTGCCCAGCTTCTCCGTGTTCCAATCCACCCTCCTCTCCTACCCCCACCATTGAGAGAATCCTCACCAGAAATAAGGCAAAGGAAGTGAACCAGCCATCAGACCCACCGAGAAAAGTTGGCAGGAAATCGAACAAAGAACTGAGAGATGAAACAGTTGCTAAGGATATGGCAACCGGCACTCAGCAACCCATGGACTCATTTTTAGGCAAGTTAAAAGGGAATGGAGAAAAGGTCAAGGAAAAGTCAGGATTCCACCCCACAATTGGTAAATAATGAATTTGGTCTCTTGGAACTGTAGGGGGATGGGCTCTTCCCTAAAGGTGAAAGCAATCAAGGATCTATTGAACCAGGAACAGCCAGACATTCTCCTAATCCATGAGACCAAAACCACCGAGAAGGATTTCATTCTCCAAACACAAAGATTCAAAAACTACACAGGCACATCAAAAGGCTCAGATAGGGCCTCAGGGGGAATTGGCACATTATGGAACAAAAATAAGTGGGAAATCAACAACTCACAGCTATGCAACTGGTGGATCAGAACAGATTTAAAGAACAAGAGCACTCAAGAGGTCTATTTCATCTATAACATATATGCACCCAACCATTACAGAGACAAAATCAGCTGTTGGAACACTTTAGAAGCGGATCTCTCCTCCATCCATAGCAGACTGATAATTCTTGGGGGAGATATGAACTTAATTAGGCAGGTGGAAGAAAAATACGGTGGGAATTTCCACTCAGACCCATCGAGAGACAAGATGGAAACAATCATTCAGCTCTTCAACCTGATCAACACCCCTCTGTCGAACGGTAAATACACTTGGAACAATAAGAGAGCAGGATCACACAATATAAAAGAGAGGTTGGATAGGTTTCTTATTCAGGAAGGGATGGCCAGCAACTATCAAGCAATTAGAAGTCACATAATTCACGGCACAGCATCGGATCATAAGGCGGTGGTCCTCACCTTGGATAAAGGAACAAATTTAGGCCCTCTTCCCTTCAAATACAACAAGTCCTAGGACAGCCATGAAGACTTTAGCTCTCTTGTGCGAAATCAGTGGGCAAATGAAGTAACAGGCTCACCTCACTTTGTATGGAAAACAAAGCTAAAACAATTGAGGATAGTTATAAAGCAGTGGGCGAGGGATAAGGAAATATCTAAAAAGAAAAAGAAAAACGATCTGTTGATGGAGATGGAGAGATGGCATAAAGAAAAAGAACAAACTCAACATTCAGTAGAGGATCTAGAGAAGGAAAAAAACATGTACAAGGAGCTATATCGGAAAAATCATGTGGAGGAAGAGGATCAAAGAATGAAATCTCGCTGCTTATAGTTGAAAGCAGGGGATAAAAACACTTCTTTCTTCCACAACAATGTCAAGACCAGAAGAGCCAGAAACCAAATCGACAAAATCGAAGTGGATGGGAGAGAATTGAAGGAGCAAGAAGAGATAAAAATGCAGCCTTTGATCACTTCAAGGCTCTCCTCACGGCAGACCCTCAACAAAACGACAGCGCAGCATTTCTCAGTGTAATAGAGAGCAAAATAAAGGAGGAACATAACAACAAGCTGGAGAAAGATCCCATAGAAGAAGAAATTAGAGAAGCCACCTTCAGCATGCAGCAAGACAAGGCCCCGGGGCTGGATGGCTTTACTGTTGCATTCTACAGGCAGCATTGGGAAACTATAAGGAAGGATTTCGGGAGAATGGTTAAAAACGCATTTAGAAAGCATAAGCTGGGGGACAACACAAAGTCCTCTCACATTGCTTTGATTCCCAAGGAAGCAAATCCCAAATCATTCGATAGATTCCGCCCCATTTCACTTTGCAATGTCTCATATAAGATCATAACAAAAATAATCGCCAACGGGCTCAAGAATTTCCTTCCTATTATAATTTCTGAGAATCAGGGTGGTTTTGTCCCAAAGCGGCAGATCATAGACAATGTCATTCTAATATAGGAAGCCATTCACAGCAGTCTCACCAAAGGAGAACGAGGAATGGTCATCAAGTTGGACATGGCCAACGCCTTTGACAGAGTGGACCATTCCTTTTTAAGAGCAGCCCTAAAAAAATTCGGTTTCTCCTCCAACATTGTCAACATCATAAGTGGGTGTATCTCCAACCCTTGGACAGCCCCGCTGATCTATGGACGTCCGAGCAAGTTCTTCAGAAATTCCAGGGGTCTAAGGCAAGGCTGCCCCCTATCCCCTTTTCTTTACATTATCATGGCATAAACTCTAAGTGTCCACCTAGAAAATCTCCGCATCAAAAGAGAGATAACGGGTATATGCATTGAAAGAGGAATAAAGGAGATAAACCATTCGCTATTCGCAGATGATACTCTATTAATTGGGGGAGCCTCCAGTTTGATGGCTAGGAGGTTCAAAAGAGTGCTGGATGCTTTCCTCCAGGTATCCGGGGGCAAATTAAACAACAGGAAATGTAAAATCTACACCTGGAACGTATCCAATCATATACAACAAAGTATATCCCAAATTTTAGACATCCCTATCCAAAGAAACTGGAGTTCCTTTTCTTACTTGGGCTTACCTCTGGCAAAGGAGCACATTAAAGCAGAGGTCTGGACAAAACATATAGAGAAGATGAGAGGCCTCCTCCAGAGTTGGGGAGCCTCCTGGCTAAATCTAGCAGGCAAAACTATCCTCATAAAGGCTGTCCTTTCAGGTCTCCCAATCTACCAATATGCGGTAATCATGGCTCCCGCCAGCATCCACAAACATATGGAATTTATAATGAGAAGCTTCCTCTGGAAGGGAGGAAAGTAGGACACAAAGAAGTTCAGCCTAGTCAACTGGGGCCAAGTCACCCTCCCATATGAAAAAGGAGGCCTTTCTATAAAAATTCCAAGTCTCTCTAATCAGGCTCTGGGGCTCAAATTGATCTGGAAGATCATCTCAGGTAAGGGATCGTGGTGGGTGGAGACAATAAAAAGAAAATACCTAAGCAGCTCAAACTCAAACATCCTCAATGAATCAATAGTAAACAGACCCTGCACTCCGGTGTGGTGCTTAATTAAGAAAGTCCTGCCCCATTTCAGAGAAAATGTCTCCAAACTCCCAGGCAATGGAAAGAACATCAAGATTTGGGCAGATAGAATAATGAATTCCAATCCAAGGAATCTACTTCAAGAGCTCAGGCCTTTGCAGGACTGGATGGAAGACCGAAAGATAACCACACTATATGACATTTCGTCATGGAATCAAAATAGATGGAGTGAATGGAAAGAACTGCATCTACCTCAGGATCTCAAAGACCTATGGCTGAACCTGAAGTCTTCACTCTCTGGATTAGCTCCAATCAATAAAGAGAAAGAAGACAGATACATCTGGGACACATGTGGAGGGTCCTTCTCAGTTAGAGAAGGGTATAAATCTCTTCAAAACATAAATCCTACAGCTAATTGGAACCTCCACACAGCCACTTGGAAGTCAGAATGCATCCCCAAGGTAAAACACTTCAACTGGACCCTTTTAAAAGGGAAAATTCTAATAGCCAAGAACCTGAGGAAGAGAGGAATCCAAGGTCCCTCGATCTGCTGTTTCTGTAGAGCAGAGGAGGAGTCTATTCAGCACTCCTTCCTCCTCTGCACTTTTGCTCAGAGCTGTTGGAATCAGTTATCAAGCCCCTTCGAAGTCCGAGGAAATTACGACTAGGTGCACAATCTTCAGAAAAACTGGAAGAAAGACTTCCCCCACCCAAGAAAAGGCAAAAACAATCTAATCAGAGTGTGGAAGTGCATCCCCGCCACCCTATGCTAGAATCTCTGGCTTGCGAGGAACAATTATGTGTTCAACAACATATAACCAAAAACGGTCACTATAATAGCAAAGACTATTGCCAACATCTCTGAAGCTATCAGCGCGAATTCCATAAATACTCCAGACCAGTTGAGCTGGGCTCAAGAAGAAAAGGATTGGTATAATAAATTCAACATTTGCCACTCCCAGAATCCTCCCCCTAAGAACAAAGCTCAAAAGAAGCAACCCATCTGGAAGCTCAGGGGAACCAAAGAAGAGATAAGCCAATGGATCCTCGCCCAAAACCGCCCTACTCTCTTCTTTGATGGAGCATCAAAGAACAACCCCGGAGCAGCAGGAGCAGGAGGCATAATCAAAAATCACAATGGGACATCCATATGCCGATATGAATGGGGTCTCGGGAAAGCCTCGAACAACGCAGCTAAAGCCTACAGTCTGCTGCTTGGCACCTCAATTCTATCTAGAAGGGGATTGAGGAACGCTATCATCCTTGGGGATTCGGCCATCATCATATCATCCATGACCACAGGAAAAGAATTTATAAAAGAATGCCTCAACAACACAAGAACTAGGATCATCGACAATCTCAGAAACATGGGGGAAACAACCTTCTTGCACGTACTCAGAGAAAACAATGCAGAGGCGGATTTCCTAGCAAACGAAGCGGCCAAAAGGCAACAAGGACAAGTACGTGAGGATGACAGAACCTATGAAAGGGCAATCCCATAAGATCTCCCCTTGTCAGTCAAGCCAGCAGGCCAGCCCCCTCAGAACTTGTAAAAAAATCTACCTCCGCATGGGCCCTTCACACCTCGATCCTCCGTCCATCTTCACACTATCACCTCCCATCCTTTCCTTTGACTTCAGCGCCATGCTCCCTCTCCTCCCTCATGATTTCTATCCTGACTTTTCAGGTAAGTGTCATCTCAACCCCCCTGGAGATTGCACTTCAAATCTGAAGCCAGATCCTCCCTCGGTTCCTGCAGCAAAAAAAATCCCGCTCAATCATCATGAACGCATTCCCCTCTCCCTTTATATCCCCTCTCCCACATCCGGCTTCCTCAGAATTTCATCACCCCTTCATTCTCAGTCAGGAAGAGTAGTCTGCGTCGAACGTTGGGGTGAAATTCTCTTGTGCGTTTGTGGGAGTCAGTTGCTCCGTCCCCTTGCCTCCAGCACCAGGCTAAGCAACCAACAGTTTCACAGGTTGGTCCTTTGGAGTAATACAGCCCGGGATATCTTCTTCATCATCTACAAGCGGGGGCATCTCTTGAAAGCTGTCAACTGCATTAGGGACGTAGAGCCTCGCTCTTCGTTACTGGTAAACACTGTTTTTAGTTTTGAGGTCTTATTTCTTACTGACTTTGGGTTTCTGGACAGCTGCAGAGGTTTGGTAATCACTCCGTTGTTCCCTCTCCACAGCCTCCATTGCCATTCGCTCTATCCCCCTCTGATTCATCCCCTCAGTAACGCTCTCCTCTTTAATCCCCTTCTCCACGCCTTCCACCACTCTTCTCACTTCCCAGATTCCTGCAACCAGCCCAGCAACATGGAGGATCAACAAGGCAATCAGAGCGCGCAACAGTGAGTTATCAAACCCATGGACCAGCTCTTTAACAAAGAATGCACAATGTGTAAGGCTCACACAGTAATGATCAACAGGTTTGTCAAGCACTTCAACGAGCTGAAGAGCGACTATGAATCCGATAGCAGATCGAAGCGCAAGAAACTAGAGAAGCAGAAGGAAGAAATAGAAAGCCTAAAAGGAAGGTGCAGTCACTTAGAGGAAGCAATAGAACAGATCAAAGCCCTCACCCAGAGCTACCAAGCTTCAGCTTCCACTAAAGCTAGTGCCAAGAGAGATCCCATCCCCGATGACTTGGCCACCCAGAAACTCCCATAAAATCCATGCATTGTAAATTTTGCTACATAGGAGGCACTTTTATTAGGCAATATAGCCGTTCTCTCTTCAATTTCAGTTACCATAGAGGCAGAAACGAGGAAAGTGGGTCTGCGCACCCGGTTTTGATCCTCTTCGCCCAAACTTTCGACAGCTGTGTAATAGAACTATGTTTCTGATTTTTATAATACAAAAGTATCCGACTTCGTTAAAAAAAAGAGATTGCCCTCATTGGGCCGAGGTTGTGAAAATAGTCAAAGGTTCCGAAACTCCTGCTTTTTTGAAAGATCCATTTCCAAAGCAGGAGACTAAAATGATAGGTTCTTCCTCGAGTACCAGTGAAGCACCCATTTTGAAGATGTCTCATGTGAGGATTGCAACTCGATCACAAGATTACGGTAGTAAGAATCCTGTTGGTGGTAAGGAAGCAGAATCTTCTCACTCTAACCCATCAACCTCAGCTCCTGGTCTCGATCCACTACAAATCGAGAAACCTAACCCTGACTTAGTAATCAAACCGCCTGCCAAGGGTATACTTCGAAAGTCTTCTTTCAATCCACATGCAAGAGCGGCTCAGAATTATAACATCATTGAGGATTTAGTTGTTTCACCCTCAGCGATGTTGGCTCTGGAAGTGCTGCAATCATGCCCAGCACAAAGGAAATTACTTTTGTTCGCTATCAGAGCTATTGATCTTCAGGATCCAAACCTAATAATCTTTGATCTAGAAAATAGTACACCGTGTTTACCTCATCAGATGGCTTTCCAGATTCCAGTGATAGTAAAAAACAGGCCTGTTCATAGGACTGTAATTGATGAGGGAGCTTCCCCGTGTATTATGTCGATTCAATGTTGGAGATCACTTGGTTCTGCTTCACTGAACCAATTCCCCACCATTCTTAAGGTCTTTGATGGCCACGGGTTCCGTCCGTTTGGTGTTTTACAGGATTTGCCTATAGAGGTAGAAGGAAAAACCGTTAGTCTAGATGTGGAGGTGGTTGATGCCCCTCTGGACTACAACCTTCTTTTGGGTCGAAGTTGGTCATATGCTATGATAGCGCTCATGTCATCGGTCTTCAGAGTCATAAAGTTTCCATATAATGGCAAGATTGTGACAATAGACCAGCTGACGTACTTTGCATCTGACCCAGCCTCTTAAGAGAGTATCCAGCATGTTGGTAAAACGACCATCCGTTATAGGGACGTTGGCGTAGCTTTAGTTAAAGATTCCATTTTACTGGGAACTTTTCCTTTTCCTCCAATCAATGCATCGTCTTCATTTTCATCTATTCATATGATTACATCAGACACCATTATTTACGACGATCCTTGGATTGTCCCTTCCGAATCTGAGATAGACTCATTTGGTAATGCTATGCCTTT
>APFE030608366.1:0-17664 GCA_000404065.3 Pinus taeda | reverse complement strand
GGGACTATTGGTCCAAGATACTTTCGCTTATAGATGTATGGAAAGAATCACATGTAAAATTGCAACTTAACACAAAAAATTAATGTGCACACAAGAAAAGAAGAAGAAAGCACATAAAAGGCACAAAAAGAAGACACCAAGACTTGATAACAGAGTTCGTCCAATTTGGACTACGTCTCCAGGCCCAACTCAACCAATGGGGAGGCCTTTATATTAAATGGCATGAAAAGAAGATAATTACAATCATCAGCTGCATGCAAGAGGCTTATACCTCCATTCCGAAAGATGGCTGTGAAATGGAGACCCCAGATGGAGAAGTGGGCAACACCAATGCATTTGTGGTGTTAAAAGAGGCTAAAAGCATCTACAACTTGTCCAAAACAGACGAAGTGCACTATTGGCCACCTGCCAAACGAAACAACGTGCTACAAATTCCTCCTCTTGTGCTTTTCCAACCATCGGGGTTTTATAATGGGTCTTTCAGACAAATCCCGCTTAAATCAGGGATGTCTGGATCAAAATAGAGGCCAGTGGAAGGATCAGTAGGCACAACCGACCCTTAAATATAGCCTCTTTATTGTTGAAGAGATAAATACCAAAAACCCCGAGAAAACACTAAAATCTAGCAAAAATCAATTTACTCAGATTTCAAAATTTGTTAAATCGGGCATATATTCCTTATCGAGTCCGAGCCTGAGATCGCAATCGGAATTTCAAGGGTGCAACAGTCCTGTTAATCGAGGATTGTCGATCGCCAATATCAGCGTCGGCCGATCACATCGGCATCCCGCTCGCATATCGACCCAGTGTCCTGATCACCGATAACGATCCCGCCGATTGTTTTATCACTGATCGCTCTATATAGTCGATCGCATCGCAAGTCGACCCCTGCCTGCTCTAATATAGCCTTCCTCTAACCTGATTTCCCTCCAATCACCGATGCCGATTTAATCAGAGATCGATGATCAGGGTTTTTGTTACGCCCTTCTTAAGTCCACTTCCATGGATCCTCCGATTGCGATTTTTGCCTTTTAAAGCTTAAACCCATTTTTAAAAAATCCTCATTTTCTTAAGGAACACAAAAACCTTCTTTTCACGATAGCTTCATCATCCAGACTCGGATTGAAGTACCGTTCACGCTGTTGGAATCAAGATGATGAGATCTACGCTCTAGTCTTGAGTTGACTTCATTCTGAGCACTTTGATTTCTGAGCTTTTCCATGCCATTGTATCTGAAGGTCCACCTGGATCAATCCTCCCCATTGAGGAGCTTTTGGACCACCAAAAGCTTTTCATTAGTCAATTGGCATGTGAGGGAATTCTTCCCTCACTTTCTCTTTCTCCAGCCATCTGGCCTTGCTCGGCTGCATTACCTTGAAACCAACTCGAAGGTATTCTACATCTCCTCGCCATGAAGTCCTGGTTCTTCTGTCGAAGATGACGTCTTTAGGTAACTCATCGAGATATTCTGGTGCAAAATCATCCACAATAGGAACTGTTCACACCTCATCAATGTCGATGATCAAAGGTGTTTCATACAGCTTTAGGTTCTCCACATTCACTACTGAGTACATCTGCATATATACTAGCAAGTCAAGACGAAAGGCATTATTCCCAATCTTCTCCAAAATGGTGAATGGTCCATACCGGATTGGTCGCAACTTCTTTCCTTCTCCCTTCATCCTGTCTTTGTTGATGTGGAACCACACCTTGTCGCCCACTTGGAATTGATGGTCGACTCGGTGTTTATCATGTCGAGCCTTGTAACGGGCTTGACTTTTCTCCAACTGCTCTTGCACTTCTTGGTGAATCAATTGGATTCATTGAATGAATCGCTGAGCTTTGTCCCTATCATTACGTCCACTAGAGCCAGCTTCCATTCCACTTTTTCACACCCTGCACCAAGGCATAAAGTTCCTTTTCATAGGTGGGATAGTTTATCACAACTTTAGAAAAATTCACAAAATGGTAACAAATCGACTTCTTTTATTGCATCAATACAACTCCCATGGAATAATGGCTATCATCGGTTTCGATCTCGAATGGTTGTTGGAGATCGGGTAAGGCTAAGACTGGCACGGTGCTGATCTTTTCCTTCAATGTTTCTAAGGAATTATGTTGTCTTCCTCCCCATTGGAAGACCTGTTTCACACTTGTCAATGTGTGCAAAGGTGCTGCAATAACAGAGAAATTAGCAATAAATCTCCTCCAATACTACACTGCACCTAGAAAGCTACGGACCTTGGTTACACTAGTAAACTTAGGCCAATTTACAATTGCTTCAACTTTAGAGGGATTAATTTTTAATTGACCATGACCAACAATATTACCTAGGTAACCCAAAGAGGTTTTCCCGAACTCACACTTTGACAATTTTACAAAAAGTTTTTCTTTTTTCAGTACATCAAGCACTTTCTTTACATGGCATACATGTTCAACCCAACTCTTACTAAAGACTAGTATATCATCTAAATACACAAGAACAAGCTCATCAATGAAAGGATGAAATATATAATTCATAACCCTCATAAAAGTGGCTGGAGCGTTGCAAAGTCCGAATGGCATCACCATCCATTCGAACAACCCCTGCTTGGTCTTGAAGGCAGTTTTCCACACGTCCTACTCCGCAATTCTGACCTGGTGATAGCCACTGTGCAAATCCAACTTTGTGAAATAAACAACACTCTTTAATTGGTCTAATAAATCATCTATGCGTGGAAGGGGATAGCGATTTTTCACCGTGATCTTTTTGAGTGCGCGGTAATCCACGCACATCCTCCAGGTGCCATATTTCTTTGGCACTGAAACAATCGGTGAACCACATGGAGAGGTGCTCGGCCTGATGATGCCTTGGTCTAGCGATTCCTGCACTTGTTTCTTGATTTCCTCCATCTCAATAGCCGACATCCTGTACATGCCAATATTTGGCAGAGGGGCATCATGCTGTAGATGGATTTCATGTTGGATTTCCCTCTTCAGAGGTAATCCCTTTGGTTCCTCAAACAGCTCATCATAATTAGAAATTAACTCAAATAATTCTTGTTTATGGATCTGATCGTAGCCCTGGAAATCATCAATGAATTTTGCCTCTTTTTCCCGTACAACCATAAGAATGCGTCCTTTACTAGAATTCACCAGTCTTTTCATTTGTCCAGTGCTTACAAGGTTGTCATTAATTTTATTTTGATGAGCCCTTAGTATGTATTCTACCCCATCTTTGGTGACTTGATATTTGTTTTCATGACGAAAAAAGACTGCCTTTCTATCATACAGGTATGGGATCCCTAACACCATGCCACAGATATCCAATGGTTTTACATCCAATTCTACTTCATCTACTAGCTTAGACGTGATCACAAATTTGACCTTACACTGCTGGGTTACATTCAATTTCACTTTATCATGTATCCATCCTAGTGAGTAAGGTTTTGGGTGTGGTTTTGTCTCTAAGCCGAGTTTCTTTACCAGGGATTCTGCAATTAAGTTTGCTTGGGACCCAGTATCAAACAGAGTTTCAACTTTAGTATGATTTACAATGACTCTGATATGAAAAGTTAAATTCTTTGTCGGTCATTCAAAAGGGACTCATTTACAGAACTGGTGCCTTCATGCGATTCAGAATTAACATGAGGTGTAAGAGTACCTTTTGTTCCTGCTGCTGTGATCAGCGCTTCATCTCCTGAATCCAATCCAAGGTCTTGCTATGCCGCTGCCACTGTCTTCTGCTTCCCATTTCCTCCATACTTCTTTGGACGCTTTTCTGGGTGCTGCTTCCAACAGTGATCATCATCGTGGTCTTCCTTCTTGCAGTGATTGCAATAAGGCCGCTCTCCTTCTTTGGTTGCTGCTTTTTTCTTCTCCTTCCCTCATTTCGCTTTGGATTTTCCATTGGGAGGTTTGAACGATGGCTTTCTGGATTGATCATCTCTTTCATTTTTTCCCCTGTTCTCAATATGAATTTCTTTTATGTTGGCCGAATCAATAGTGGTTGGTTCAAACAACAACAATGAAGGTCTAATATAACTATGCAGTGAGCCAATATACTTAGTTACATCTTCAAGTGTATCAAGTGCAATACCCAAATTCAGTGCTTGCTTCCTAAATTCTTCTGTAAAACTCTGAAAATCCTGCCCTTTGCCTTGCCTTAAATACTGCCAATTCATCAAAGCTTTTTCTTGTATCCTAAGGGATAAAATTGTTCCTTTAATGCAGAAGTGAAATCAAGCCATGAGGAAAAGAGCTTACCCACATTCTTATCGCTCTGCAATTTGCTCTCCCACCAAACGAGAGTGGTGCTGCTCAACTGTAGAGAGGCCAACTGGATCTTTGCCTCATCCTCCACGATCTTCTGAATCCTGCAGTAGACCTCAATCTGCTTAATCCAATTATTAAGTTTCTTTGTGTTACTTTCACCACTAAACATAGGAAGATCAAATTTAACATCTAATTTAAGGAAGGGTTTCTTAGATGCATCCTTTGAATTTCTATGATTATGGTGGTGAGAGGAAGGAGAACCTTCACTCCCAGAAGGAGAAGGAGGGGGTTCTTCTCCACTATTCCCATGTGATGAACCTTGTCCTTCTGGGTTCCTCTCTTCTACTTTTTCCAGCCTTAAAACCAGCTGCCTGATATTCTTTGCCATTGAATAGAAGGTCTTTCTAAAATTATGCTCTGTTTCAAGATGAGCTTCATCTTCAGCCATGTTTCTTCTTCGAGGTGCACACCCTGCTTCTGGATCGAAAGGTTCTAGTTCCCTTCGCCTCTTTGAAGCCTGTTTTTTGTTAGCATACACACATGCAATTCACATCTAAAAAGCCCTACTCTGATACAACTTGATCTAGGATACTTTCGCTTATATATGTATGGAAATAATCACATGTAAAATTGTAGCTTAACACAAAAATTTAATGTGCACACAAGACAAGAAGAAGAAAGCACATAAAATGCACAAACAGAAGACACCAAGACTTGATAATGAAGTTCGTCCAATTCGGACTACATCTCTGGACCCAGCTCAACCAATGGGGAGGCCTTTATATTAAATGGCATGAAAAGAAGAGAATTACAATCATCAGCTGCATACAAGAGGCTTATACCTCCATTCTGAAAGATGGCTGTGAAATGGAGACCTGAGATGGAGAAGTGGGCAACACCAATGTGTCCGTGGCGTTAAAAGGGGCTAAAAACATCTACAACTTGTCCAAAACAGATGAAGTGCACTATCAACCTCCTACCAAATGAAACATCGTGCTGCAAATTCCTCCTCCCGTGCTTTTCCAACCATCGGGCTTTTATAATGGGTCTTTCGGACAAATCTCACTTAAATCGGGGCAATTTGGATCAAAATAGAGGCTGATGGAGTGGAAGGCTCGGTAGGCACAACCGAACCTTAAATATAGCCTCTTTATCGTTGAAGAGATAAATACAAAAAACCCCGAGAGAACACTAAAATCCGGCAAAAATCCATTTACCTAGATTTCAAAATTTGTTAAATCGGGTGTATATTCCTTATTGGGTCCAAGCCCGAGATTGCAATCAGCATATCGGGGGTGCAACAATCCTGTTGATCAGGGATTGCCGATATCAGCGTCGGCCGATCACATCGATATCCCGCTCATATATCGGCCCGGTGCCCTGATCGCCGATAACGATCCTGCTGATCATTTTATCGTCGGTCGCTCTATATTGCCGATCGCATCGCAAGTCGGCCCTTGCCTACTTCAACATAGCCTTCCTCCAACCTAATTGCCCTCCGATCACTGATGCCGATTTAATCAGAGATCGACGATCAAGGTTTTCACTGCGCCCTTCTTAAGTTCGCTTCCATGGATCCTCCGATTGCGATTTTTGCCTTTTAAGGCTTAAACCCATTTTTAAAAAATCCTCATTTTCTTAAGGAACAAAGCAACCTTCCTTTCGCGATAACTTCATCATCAAGACTCGGATTGAAGTACCATTCGGGCCGTTGGAATCAGGATGACGAGATCTACTCTCTAGTCCTAAGTTGACTTCATTCTAAACACTTGATTTCTGAGATTTTCCATGCCATTGTATCTGAAGATCCACCTGGATCAACCATAACAGTACTATCGATGGACACATCATTGTATCTACCATACTTCCTATGCTAGGATGACCTCCATTGATCTAGGATCAATGATATTGATCTGGGATTAGTGAGAGTGTTATGACACACTCTGAGACTGACTTCGGTTCAATGGAGGATGGTATGATACATCCTCGATCATTTATTCTTCTTCATAGTTCAAGTAGAGCAGAGCATAGCAGAGAAGAGTAGAGAAGAACAAAGCAGAGAAGAGCAAGACCCGCTGTGCAGGATAGTGCATTTGATGGCTAGGATAGTAGCGATGGTCAGACGGATTGTACATGGAGTTCTCCCTAGTTGAGAGGGAGTGTTAAAATTGGAAACTAGATCCAAACTCCATGTGGGTCACCTTATTTATGGCTGCTAATATTTTTCCTAGATTCCTCTCGTCGAGAGGTGTAGGATTGACCTAAAGATCATCCGATTCTGACAAGTATTTATGGAGATATGAATTTATTTCTAATTACTTGACAAATTGTCAAGGTCGGGCAGTAGCTAAGTGTATGGCATGCATGCCCATTGTTTCATATAAATAGAAGAGAGGTTGAGTAATTTACAACTCATCTCATCACTCATCTTCTCTCTCTCCTACGTATAAAAGAAGCCTCTCTCTCTCTCTCTCACACGTGTGGCTGGAAAAGAAGACAGAGTAGGGCAAGGCAGATGCAGGAAGAAGGATACAGGGGCTACAGGTCATCTCTTTGACCAACGTTGACCAAGCATTGACCATCTAGGAGTGCAGATTTGGTGTGGCTGCCTCTCCTAGGCAGGCCGCAGATTTTGGCATGAAAATCAAGGTGCTCTGACCTTTGGTTTGACCGGTGTTGACTGCCCTAGTTTGGGGTAGCAAGTTGACTTTAGTCAACTGCGGTTTGATTGTGTTTTTAGGACTGTTCTAGGGTTGTTTCTTTAGGTTGTTCGAGGGTTAGCTGACTAGAAATTGACCAAACATATTGGAGGTCAATTTCCACTCGTTTGACCAAGTTTGACTTTGCTGACTAGGGTTTGCTGCTACTGATATAAAATTATAGAATTTTGATTTTGTACTATTTCTCTTTGCTGAACTATTGAAGATAAAAGAAGATTTGATCAAAGGGTTTCTCTGCATTGGGGTTTATCCCTAGCTAGCCACCACATCTTGTGTCTCTTGTCTTGGCTTGTTTTCTGTCGATCATTTAATGTTCTATCTGCACTTTTCTTTATGTATATGTGATTGCTAATATATGGGTAATAAGAAGAAAAATAAGTAAACTGCTCTAAGCATAGAACATATCATAATTTAACACTTATTCTATTATCACATATCCAAATGATGTTAATGTTTCCATACCTCACAATCATATTTCCACTTTAATGATTAGTGTGCACTCTAACAACATAATAACCCTAGCAAAGATGTATGAATGGAATCCACATTGCATGCTAATTTGATACCACATCACATCTATGAAGTAAGGGTTATTGGTCTATAAAGCGCATGGAGCACATGCACAAATTGTGTGGCTTTATGGGTAGGATAAATGAGATCTATCATTGTCTCTATAACACCCCCTTAATATTACTATTGAACATAACAATAATTCCAATGAAAATCCTCCCTAACTCACCATTCCATGGGCATAAACATCAACACATCACCCCTCACTCCTAAATCTCCTATCCTTACAACGCCGCCAATGAAATGGGATGAAAATGATTCAAAATGGATAGTTTCTAGCAATGGATTTCAACAACATGATATTCATTTGAATAAAGAAGTCTTCCCAACAGCGTATTTGATTAAGGTTGTTTAAGGAACAAGACAAAATATGGACAGTAGAATATGTCACAGATGTATAGGAAAAATGTAGTTGAAATATTGACAATAGCATACGTCATAAGTGCATAGAAAATAATGTAGAGGAAATATTAATATAAAAAGAGCTTAGTTTTTTTAATTAAATGGTAAAAATGTCATAAGACTACATTATGAGAAACTTCATGTCTTTTACAAAGATGAAGGTCCATATTTATATTATTTATAAATTCCTTTTTTACTTAGGAGTCATGCACTAGCATTATTTGTTTATTTTTAAATATCACAGGAGAATACAATGGGTAAATACTATGGTGAATGCCATGGGTGAATCAACATGAAATTACCATGGTGATTACCATGGTTTGTCAAAATCATGGGATTGTAATCCATGAATGGAAAAAATACAAGATTAACTATATTAATTGAATAGAAAAGGTGAATAGCCATCAATTTCCACTCAAATCATGTTACAAAGATTAAACATCAGGCAATGAATCTCATAATTGTGAAATCTAGTAGAAACTAAAAATTAACAATGTTTATTCAATGGAAGAGGTGGACAGACACCATCAACTTGAATCATTATTATATGAGTAGTAACATGGATACATTTTCCCTCACTCCTTGTTCCCTATCCCTTACCATCCCTTACCATCACTAACATAGGGGTTAAAAATAATTCAGAACACACTAGTTTTTGTTGATGCATTCCAACATAATTCTTATGCAAATTATGATTACCATCATTTTTCCAACCATGCTTTATGAGGTTTTTTCATCTCCTAATCATTCTAGAACCTCAAAACCCCTTAAGCATATTAATAAATTTATCTAAACAATGAATTTATTTTACAATATAAAATGTGTTTGAATTTCTTTTACAATATAAAATGTGTTTTCATAAACTTCCGCAAATTCCCATGATGGACATGTTTTCTTGAGATTACCCTATCCCATGCATTTACCTATGAAATCCACCTACTTTTCCCATCTTAAATTATCATCCCAAAAATGGCCAAAGTGGAATGTAAAAAGTATTATGGGGATTTGAAAACAATAGGGGGGAAGAGTGGAGATTCATCCCAGAAATAATTTGATTCATTGGTTACTATATAGTTTTATATATTGAGGGGAAGCCTTGCAAAGGGCCTTGAAGTGAACATGAACCAACAACTGTGTGTGTCCATCATTGCATGAGAACACTAAAAAAAATTAGTAAAAAATAGTAGTCCTCACAAGGAGGGGCAATGAATTATATTGGTGGGATGCAACGTCATCCACTGTAATAATACTCCAAATTTTCAACTTTAATTTCATAAGAAATCCATGAGACTCCATTTTTCTATGAATTTTTGAGTGTTCATATTATCCTTTTGTTTAAGAATTTTAGATTTTTTCAACTTAATTTTCATAGAAATTTTTGTAGGAATTATTTAGGTTGATATCTAAGTTGAAAGTATGCCTTAAGCTTTTAGCTGAACAATTGTACTTTATTTTTAATATTAGTTTTTAAAGGTAATATTGATATTTATTTTAATTTATATTTTAAATTCATTTACTTAAATTTTAATTTAATTTAAAGTGGGACCTCCATTTCGAGATGTCGGGTGATGGAGTCAAAGTTGTAAGACCCTACATCAAAGACATTAGAAATCGGGGGTGTTCTTCATTTTTTTAGGATTTTGATAAACTTGTTAGTGTTTCAACATTAATGTAAAACACAATATAGTAATTTGCCCCCTTGAACCCATTGAGTTGGAATTTTCCGTTATGATATATAAATTTAATAAAATAACTTTACTTCTAGTCAAGATTGGGCCATCTAATTTGACTCTTTACTTCAAGGAATTAGTTAAAGGTCAAGAATTAGACATGATTATTATTTTCGGGGATGTAATTGGGATACTGGTTGGTTAAGAATAAAAAATTAGTGATAAATGGGATGGATGTTGGGGTTTATGGGTGTATTAGTGGTGGGTTAGCGTATTATGTTAGTGGGTATGGGTTTGTGGGGTTCATGCATAGTGATTAAGGAATAAGTTTGGTTAGGAGTTATTAGGTTAGTTGATAGGGGTTGTTGAAAATGTAACTAGTGTCGGTCTTCGTAAAGAAATTCAAATGTACTATTGATGTATTTATTATATTCATTTATTACATTCATTATTATTGTTTTATTTCTAGTCAAAGCTTGTTCTTCATTCATATAGGGTCTATTGAGTAAAAAAAATTCATTATGAGTCAAAGAAATGTAATTGATTCAAAATCCCATTTGGAATTCTTGTAAAAAAGAAATTGTTCTTGAGTCAAAAGAGTCAAAATGTCCTCTACATACCACGTCTGCCCTCTTGGACAAGTCGGCCTAAAGAGGAAGTTATTCGACCTCCTGGACATGTTTAAATACAAGGCACTTAAACCTCATTTGATCACACATCATCCACTTCGATTTTTGTAAAAGAAGAAGAAGAATTCCAACGAGAGTCAAAGGAGAGAGAGAGTGTAAAGTGAAAGCAGAGAGAAATTTGCATTTTTTTCCCTACTTTTGTCCACATGTATGAGATTTTATGAGATTTATGAGGTTGTTATAGGGTTAAAATTCAACCATCTATTGCAGGTTCAAAAATTTTGTGGTTTCATTGAAAATTTCATAGATTTGACTAGCGTTGACTTTGACTTGGTTGGAGGAGATTTGGAGGGATGACTTGGGTCTTTGTGGTAGTCTTGGTCATGGTTTTGGGTCTTGGATATCTCAATTTTATCTGATTCTATAAGAAGAGGATTTTTGGGTTTCCTACCTTGTGGGGTTTTCCCCTGGTTTGGATCCTACATCTTTGTGCTCTTTGTCTCTTGTGATCTTCATGTTTTGTTTATTTTAGTAATTTATTAATGAAGATAGTGTAAACAGAGGTTTAAAACTAGAAGTCATAATAGTAAAGAAATTTTGGACTATATTCATTATGATATGTGGGGACCATCTCCTGTTGTATCGTATGGAGGTGCTTTATATTTCTTAACGTTTATTGATGATTTCTCCCAGAAAGTTTAGGTCTTTATGTTAAAAATAAAGCTGATGTATTCAATGCCTTCAAACAATTTAAAGCGATGGTAGAAAAAAGAACAGGTAAATCAATTAAATGTTTGAGAAGTGACAATGGTGGTGAATTTACTTCTCTAGAATTTGAAGAATACTATAAGGATGAAAGAACTATTAGACATAAAACTGTTGTTTATACTCCTCAGCAAAATGGTGTTGTTGAATGTATAAATCAGACTCTTATGGAAAGAGCCAGAAGCATGATAAAAAATGCTAACCTGCAAAAGGAGTCGTGGGCAGAAGCAGTATCCATTGCTTGTTATTTAGTTAACAGATCACCTTTAGTAGCAATTAGTTGTAAAATTCCTGAAAATGTTTGGTCATGTTAGTCTTGTGATTATTCACATTTAAGGATATTTGGTTGTGATGCCTATGCTCTTATTCCTAAAAATCAATGTTCAAAATTAGATCCAAAATCGAAATGTTATGTCTTTGTTGGGTATGACTATGCGGTGAAAGGATACAGGTTGTGGGATCCTACTTCGCGAAAGATAGTCATTAGTAGAGACGTAACATTTGATGAATCTTCTCTTTTAAAATCAGATGTTGAAAGAATTGAACATGAACAAGTATCACCAAATAATCAAATTTAGTTGGAGGCTAGACCTTTTTCCGAAAGTCAAAAGGAAGGAGAGACTTTTGGAGGAAAAGGTGAAGAAGATACAAAGGAAACTATTGAAGTTTCTGAACCAGTTCAGCAACCGGTCACTCTAAGAAGGTCTACAAGGGAAAGAAAAAATCCCAAAAGGTATGAAGATTTTGCTTCGTCTTTTGCTTTGATTACTAAATGCGAGAACTTTCTTGTTATCAGGTAGCAGTGGATGATACAGATAACGAAAAATGGAAAACGGTTATGGAAGAAGAAATGGATTCCTTAGCCAAGAACAATACCTGGGATCTTGTAGAACTTCCTGAAGGGAGAAGTGTTGTTAGATGCAAATGGGTCTTCAAATTGAAACGGAAAGTTGATGGAAGTATCGAAAGGTATAAGGCGAGGTTGGTAGCAAAAAGGTATTCTTAGGTTGAAGGTACTGACTTTCATGAGATTTTTTCACAAGTTGTAAAACTTGTTTCTATTCGTACTGTGTTGGCACTAACTGCGTAACTGAACCTTGAGTTAGAACAATTAGATCTTAAAACACCTTTTCTACATGGTGATTTGGATGAAGAGATATATATGGAACAACCAAAAGGTTTTGTACAAAGTCACAACAGAAGATTAGTTTGCAAGCTCAAGAAATCATTGTATGGCTTGAGGCAGTCTTCCAGGAAATGGCACAAGAAGTTTGACTCCTTCATGGTGAACCTGAACTTTATTAGAAGTGAGTATGACCATTGAGTATACTTCAAGAGTTTCAGTGTCATATTCATTATCTTAGTTTTGTATGTTGAAGATATGCTTATTGCAAGCAAAATCATGGAAGAGATCAACAAGTTAAAGGCTCAGTTCTCTAAGATGTTTGATATGAAGGATCTTGGAGCAACAAAACATATCTTGGGCAGGGAGATACATAGAGATAGGAAAAATGGTAAGCTTTGGTTATCACAACAAAAGTATGTGGAAAGAGTACTCGAAAAATTTGGTATGAGCAGTGTGAAACCTGTTAATGTTCCATTAGCTTTCCATTTTAAGCTTTCTTCGGTTTTGAGTCCTAGAACTGATGAAGAAAAGCAATATATGTCTCGTGTACCATATGTTAATGATGTAGGCAACTTAATGGATGTGATGGTATCTACAAGACCTGACATTTCACATGCAGTTGGAGTTGTCAACAGGTTCATGGAAAATCTAGGTGAAGAACATTGGCGAGCAGTGAAATGGGTGCTTCGATATTTAAGAAGCACAAGTGACCATTGCATCATCTTTAATGGTAGTGAAGGATCCATATGTGGATATGTGGATGCTAATTATGCAGGTGATTTAGACAAAAGGAGATCTACTATGGGTTATGTCTTTACTCTTGCAAGTGGAGAAATTAGCTGGATGTCAAAGCTTCAAGAAACAATTGCGTTGTCCACTACTGAAGTAGAGTATATTGCTGCTTCAAATGCCAGTATAGAAGCAATCTGGTTAAAGTGTCTACTTGATGAGATTGGAAGGACGCATGAGAAAGTGAATGTATTCTGTGATAGTCAGAGAGCTATTCATTTGGCTACAAATCCAACTTATCACAACAAGACCAAGCACATTGATGGAAGGTATCATTTTCTGAGACATGTGATCGATGGCGGAAAAGTAGCTCTCAAGAAGGTCCATACACGGGAGAATTGTGCAGACATATTCACGAAGCCAGTTACAGTAGATAAGTTGCGGTGGTGTTTGGCTTCTCTTGGCTTGTAGAAGAGATGATGAATGGCCATGGGCAAGGGATTATAAAAATTGTTGTCAAGGTGGAGTTTGTTGAAATGTGACAACGAATTATGTAATTATGAGTAAAATCTTTATTAATTACTGCCAATTAGTTTTGTAAGTTAGTAACGAGATTTATACCGGATAGCAGTTATGTAATGGAGGAGAGGCTCATATGAAACTGGTGAATGCTCGAGAGGTTGTATCATGGAGAATCATTCTTGATTAATAAAGATTTCCAATCCCTTGCCCCGTGGAGGTTTCCTTGACACACTGTCGAAATTTGACCACGTAAAACTATTTGTGTGTATTTCAATTTCCATTTAATTTCTTTTCCTTTCTTTCTTGTTTAATGAATTGATGAGACAAACAAGCTACCTTCTATCACTGTGTTGTTCATAAACAACCATAGGGGTGCAATTTTTAGTTTTCTTCCCATTGAGGAAGGATATGTAACAATTTTTAGAAATTTCTTTTGAACACCACGTGATATGTCAATAAGTAATATGTGCGTTGCACATCGAGTTAAGCATATGCTTGTACAAACAAAGCAAATGCTTGAAACCGCACTGCTTATATCTCATGAAGGGCAACTTGATTGTGTGATTGAAATAAAGAGATATAAAAGATAATATTGCGTGTCACAGAGTTCTACATCAGTCTGACCATCATGCAGTGAATCATGCCTTCAAGATACTTTCAATATACTACCAAAATACTAGTTTGAATAATGATACTCTTCGATTTTCTGTTCTTGAATTAGAATATTCACATTACGGAATTCGACTCAATGCCTCAGCCACAATGAACAATTAGCGCGAAAAATCAAGCACAAGAAGCTTATAGGGCAGGTTTTATTTTGACCCTATTTCCTGATAATGGGAAAAGCGGATATGGTGAAGTAGCTCCTTTTTTTTTCAGCAGGAAAAAACAGAGCTTCTTCATATTAAATAGAATAGTTACATATTTCAAATGTGAGGATAAAGAGACCATAAAAAAAGCACCTCTGCCAACAAAGATGTCACAGAGAAAATACTAAGTAGCTACATTGCTAATAACATTCGAAAATTCAGCCTACAAAAAGCCAAAATCATGAGAAAAAAACAGAGGAACAGACATCAATGATTAGAACTCAAAATAGCCTTCTTGTGAGATGGATCCACCAATCAGAAGTACGAACTCAAAATAGCCTTCTTGTGAGATGGATCCACCAATCAGAAGTACGAAAAACATTTTGCCAGGCAAAAGGGAAACCCCTTTTTTAGACAAAACATCTGCTTCCATATTCTACTCTTGATAGATATGGATAAAAGAAATGTTGCAGAAAGAAGAACGAAGCATGAAAATACAATCCATCCAATGTGATAGCAGAGGAACCTGGAAGGCATTCCGCCCCTACATCCACTCAATGACAACGACAGACGACGAATGGCCAACCACCTTCAGGGAGTCAATAATCAGTCAAACAACACTTTGGAGTAACCCCACAATGCCGCACCTCTGCCTGGCAACTTGAACCAACTCCACCATTCCAAAAGAAAGGGTAAGTCTTGTTGGAGCAAATTTTCATGATTGCCCCGCAACCACAATCCCATCAAAAGAAACCCTATCAAAATAACCTATTGGGAAAAAAGAGTCCCAAGTCTTGGAGCTAGACTGAGCGCTGAGAAGGTTTGGAGAACAAGGGCCGATCTCAAGGAAATCACTCACAACCTTGACACTGACAGAATGATAATATGGAACCCGGTACTCAAAGATGAAAGCATTCCGGGATCTTTAAATCCCCAAAAACTTACAAGGAAAGAACACGAAAAGGCCTATGACAGGAAGGCCAATACATTAAGCAGTCGAAAATGGAGGACCAATCCCCGACAGACCGGATATTTAACAAATCTACCACGTGAACCCAAATGGCCTTCGCAAAATGGTGAAGAGCTCCTATAGGACCACAAAATGAAGATTTGTTGGATGTTAAATAGCAATTGAGATTTCTTGTGCATAGAGCACATAATATGTCGTTGAATTATCTTATATCTCTACTGAAAATCTTATATCTCTACTGAATAACTCTTTTTTTGGATGGATATGGAAGGATATAGGAATACATGCATCTTCCCTCTTCCCAAGTGTGTGTTGTGGTTTGGAGATGGAAGTTTCAGTCATTGGCAACACGCAGTGATAGTGATATTGCAGACTTGCTACTTGATAAGATTCAGAATGTAGCATTGAGTGATGCTGAAACATAAACTAGTTCTGGAAACCTGCCATCTAGGATGAAAATATGTGCACTTAATGATTCTAAAGGCCCTCCAGGGGAGGTTGCCTGTGGTACAGAAAAACTAGTCGAGCAATGTTTCTATAAAATGAAATTGAAGGTAGCTCATCGATCTGGACAACTGGAGGATGTAGCAGTTATTCAAGTTGTTGACAGAAAGTTGAGAATCTAATTGAAATTCGTGTAGATGCAAATAGTAAATGGACATTTTCTCAAGCAATGCAATTTGCATCTCATGCAAAGGATTGCAACCTACAATATATTGAAGAACCTGTGAAGTTTCCAGAGGACATTTTAAGATTATGTAAGGAAAGCGATGTATTCATAGCACTGGATGAGACTATTGCTGACAATGCAGACCAACCCCTGGAGAGGCTTTCCATCTTTTCACATCCTAAGGTTGTTTCCACTGTTATTAAACCAAGTCGGCTAGGTGGTTTTGAACATGCAGTCTAGTAGCAAGTGGGCACAAAAACATGGGATGATGGTTGTGGTTAGTGCAACATTTGAAAGCAGTGTTAGTTTGGCGGCCTATGCTCGGTTTGCTCATTATATGGAAATAAAGTTTGGTAGCAATTAGAACAAGTGGTAAAATAGATAGATCTATTTCAAATATGGATTTCATTTGAGCCGAGAGGGATCTAATTAAATATTTTGTATAGTTATTTAATTTTTATTTTTATTTTTAGAATTTTTTAAAATTGTTGTTTTGGCCTAGTAAAATTTCTACTCTAATGACATGATTAAAATTTCAATTTTGATGACGGACAGACAACCTTACACACCATACTGGGCTGTACAACTAGCATAGATCCATCTTAAATATAGATCTAACATGAGTTTAGAGGGATCCAATTTCTTCAAGTGCAAATTTTTTTATGAGTAAAACATACTGGTGGGACTCTTTGCAAATCGATTCCAAACACCAAAACTCCAAAGGCCGGAGTTGGTGATGGGACTTGCTTTTTTATTGCTTGTGTCTTCCTACATTATAGGCGAATGGGTGAGGCCTCCAGAGATTTGAATGTTTTATATAGTTATTTATTTTTTTTATAGATTTTTTAAATTTTTTATTTTGGCCAATACGATCAAAATTTCAACTTTGATGACTGACCCACAAAGTTACACATCTTACTGAATTGTAGAATAAACCTCTCAGCTCAATAATACACTGCAACAGTTTCTCATGGTCTTAGAATATATAATTAGCTTCGTGACGATGTCATTTAAAAAAGACTTCAATTCCAAGGGTATCCAAAATGTGACAGGATTGAAGTGGGTGTCGATGATGAAGTGGGTGTGGGTGTCTTCGAAATATAGAAGTTATTCCTAATACTGTCAAGCCGATCTGTGTTGAAGCTAAGATTAGGATTGAAGTGGGTGTCGATGATGAAGTGGGTGTGGGTGTCTTCGAAATATAGAAGTTATTCCTAATACTGTCAAGCCGATCTGTGTTGAAGCTAAGATTAACATGTATACACTTGCAGTCAATTACAAGGAGACATGCTTCTCTTTTCATGTAATGGACCCTAGGATAAACAACCAAAAGGAACAATATCCAAGAATCCCTATTCGAAATAAGATGTAAGGCTGAGATAAGCAAGAGTTACAGTGAAGATCAATAATGAATATGGATCAACTGTTAATTCTCCTCCAACTGCTAAAATTATCAGCGGTTCACAATGCACATCGTTTGTGCCCAAATCAACGGTCTCAAGTGGACGAAATGCACGAACGTTAAGATTGGGAGATGCCTCGAGGGGCGGTTTCCTCAAACTACCCAGCGAATAGATCAACGTTCTGTATTTGTCCCGACAGCACCGCTAGTCCTTTCCAAAGCCACCAGAAGTGGTCCCGAGAGTAGTATACGATTTTCAAAGAGCCATAGGTGGTTTTGTCAGTGTGTACGTGGAGATTAGCGCCTGGGACCTACACTCCAGCTCTTATGAGAGCTAGAGCGACTCCAATTCGACATTAAACAATAACCATGGACCCACATATTCTTCATGCCGGTTCCAATATTATCACTCAAAATTGAAAGCTT
>APFE030608356.1:0-10416 GCA_000404065.3 Pinus taeda | reverse complement strand
TCATTTGCAAAATTAACATTCTGCCTACTATTCATGTCATTTTGTTTTTTCCTACATTCATTGGCATAGTGGCCATATTTCTTACAATAATGACATTGGACTTGGGATTTGTCATACCTTTGTCCATGAGCTTGCTGTTTGCTTGAACCTTCATCTTGGTTCTGATTGCAGCTCCTTCCACTTGTGCTTGCAGGATAATATTTTCCTCTGTTTTGGATTCTTCCACGACCTCTGTTATTTGCTCTGCCTCGACTTCTTCTTTGCCTGAAAGACATCTGAGTCTTGAATGCTTGCTCAAAAGAGGAATTTGTTCCTCTACTCAATATGTGTTCACGAGACATTAGAGAAGCACTCATTTCATCTACCGTGAACTATGAGAGATCTTTTTTTTCTTCTATTGCTACCACAACAGCTTCAAACCTTGAGGGTAAACATCTCAAGATCTTCTCTACGATCCTTCTTTCTTCAAGGATTTCACCATGAGATCTAATCTGGGTTATCGGCCCAATAACCTGAGTGAAGAATGAATCTATTGTATCAGATTCCTTCATGCTGAGTGTTTCAAAGTCTCTCCTCAACATCTGCAACTTTGCAGTCTTCACCTTCTCCATGCCTTGATAGGCAGTCTTGAGAATATCCCATGCTTCTTTGGATTTTGTTGCTGCTGCAATCCGTGGAAAGATACTTTCATGTACTGATTGGAAGAGTAAAAAGAGGGCTTTGGCATCCTTCTTCTTGTCACTCTTTAGCTGGTCTCTTTTTGCTGCTGTCAAAGCAGCCAACGCTGTTGCATCTGCAGGTTCTGCATAGCCAGTTTCAACCAGCTCCCATCTTCTTTGAGAAGCAAACAATGCTTTCATTTTTATGGACCAATCATTCTGATTTTTCCCATTAAACTGTGGCAGTTGGGAATTTGCCAAACCTGTTCTAGCATCTGCCATATTAAAAGAAAATATGCTGTCTGTAAAATTAAAAACAAGCAAAAACCTTCTCTGCTGGAAAAATCTACTCACTGAACTTCTTACAGCTCCTACAGTGAAAAACAAACTCTGTTTTTTACTCACTGAGTGCCTAGACTAGCTCTGATACCATGTTGGAATTTTGAGATGAATTCCATAACACAAAACATCAGAGAAAAACTCTCTGATATGATGGAATTCTCTGCTAAATTCCTTAACAAACAGACAACACAAAACTGCTCTGTTTCAGCACAAAAAACTGATAATTTCGTTTTCCGGACTTGGTGTTGCAGCAACAGGATTCTGGTGTTGCAGCAACAGGAAATAACACTCTGTTTCTGTTAACACAGAAAAAAAAACAGAAAACTGCTTGCTGGAAACGGTGTTGCAGCAACACAGTTTGGTGTTGCAGCAACGCTGATCGTGGTGTTGCAGCAACACGAGTTTTGGCGTCAAGCCACTCGGTGTAATGACAACACGATTTTGACGCTAAGTCACTTTATGGGTGTCAAAATTACTTATAAATTTACAGTGAGATAATTGACGCTTGGTGTAACAGCAACTAAAACAAGGGCGTCAAACCACTAATAAACTTACAGAGTGAAATCAAAGTGTTTTTGACACTTGGTGTAACAGCAACTTAAAATCAGCAAAACAGTAAACTGATAAACTGTAAACTTGTATTTATGAACAATAAGCAAGCTGATACAAAAACTTAGGTGTTACAAGAGAGGAACGCTTCAGTTCCACAAATCAATTTTCTATCTCAGAAAATCGTAGGTTCAGCACTGCTGTGCAATTACAGAAGAGACACAAACTTGTTCTTCTAACCTTCGGTCAAAAAACAAAAACAGAACTGCTGTTCTAAATCACAGAAAACAGAACTGATGTTCTTTTCTGCTTACACTCATGCACTTCCTTGCTTGAAAACAGAACTGTTGTTCGTTTACATTTATAGGAAAGTAAATATCTGAATTAAACTATAAACTAAGCAAAAATATCTGCTCATCTTTATCTTTGTATTTATTGCAGAAGGCGGTGATGCAAGGCGGTGATGCCTTTTCAGCAAAAACAAGTCGGTTGTCTTCAGGGGATTTAATTCTGAATTTAATGCTGAAAATATCAGTGGACTTTTGCGGCTTCTAGATAATCTGAAATTAATTGCTGAAGATCAAATCTGCAGTTGGAATTAATTTCCAACATCTTCTTTTGCATCATCCGCTTCTCCTTCCTCGGCTTGCTTTGATTTCGCTTCTACAAAATTGAGATTGCTCTCAACCACCAGCGTTTGGACATACTGCCTGCCAGCGCCTTTTCCCAGGAGAAGAATCTTGGCCAAGCTTAGCCGCCGCTTCTTTTTTTCTCCGTTCCACCAATTCCTTTTGCATTTTCATCATTTTGTGTAATCTCCTCCGGACGCCTTGCGCTCTAACGCCCTAGATTGTTCCTGAATTGAATCTTGTTTTGACTGTTTCAGGGATCGCCTCCTGCTTCTCTTGTTCGGAGTTGTGACGCGAAGGCAAGGAGATATCGAGGGAAATTCCCTAAAGTTGGCCCTGATGCGCCCATCATTATTCAAATTTTGGAAATGACAATAGCCTTTCTAAATCTTTGCAATTTCTCCAGTCTTCCTCGCATATCTAATGCTGACCAACCAAACCGGGTCGACCAAGATATTTCGCATACCTAAGAAACCATGTTACCGTTGATAAGTCACATGTCAGATCCACAAATTGTGTAGATAACTCATATAATGTGAGGATATAACTTATAAATTGCGTAGATAAGTGGTATATTACGCCTAGATAATTTGGATACCCGAAGAAGATAACTCGCGTATTTGTCATATTCCGCAGAGAAAAATGGTATATGAGCTTGATAAGAAGTATATTTTACTTATATAACCGCGTATCTAAACGACATAAATCGCATAACACTGGTTACTCGTGATATTATATAAGCAAAATACACGAAATGCGAATTAGGTGAGGTGCATTTGTAAATTATTATGCGATATGCGAGTTATTTGCATTGTATACGCTCATTATCAAATTATATGCGATTATCTAGCCTTAAATATGCGGCTTATCCTGCTTCAATATGCGACTTATCTGACCCATTACGCGAATTATCATAAGGACAGGGGATTATCGCCTCCAGATTATCAACGCGATCGTGGCTAAGGTGGAAAAGGTTCGCGAAGCCTCTTGTAGTCTGTAATGGCGATTCCAATCTCTATGTGTTGGCAGACATGATACACATTTTGCTCACTATCGCCTTCATGTACTACTCATTGTTCGCAATCCATTTATTGAAGCAGGATTCGATAATTAACTGAAGGCTCTATGAATGCTACAATTAGCGTCCATTCTCTTAATTTGAATCTTGTGCGACTCTCTCCATCATTTTTAGGGCATACCTTTTTAAACAAACCCTATCATTGCTGCAATTGGCATCCCTTCTCCCAATCTGAATCTCGAGTCTCTGTGAGACTCTCCATCAGTTTACCCATGCCATACCATTTTAAACAAATCCATGAGATACACTGTGTAGAAGAGGTATCTATAATATGTCCCATCTAACTGGTGACACCCGCCTATTATGCGTCACTGTAGCAGCTGATTACTTCCAAAGCTATGTTATGAGTCACTGTAGCGGCTGATTTCTTCCAAAGCTATGATCACCCCCACTAAATTGGTCTCGCCTCTTCCGAATAAACATATTTTACTTTGGAAACTTCCAAGCATTTTCTTTGTCAACAGAAATACATGAACGCCATGGAATGTATAAAAGAAAGCAAGCTAGGTGATCTACGAAAACTGCTAGATAGTATTGAAAATAATTGTATATTAAATCAAAGAAACCCAGATAATCCCAGGTAATCAACCAATCAACTAGTGGTGTAATTAATTGTAATTGGATCCCTTAGAATGACTGTTTGACGCTAAAACCACTTCCATATAATCTTTTTGATGTATATAATCTACCCCGACTGTGCCATTTTCAGGCTCTAAAGCTTTTTCTCCGTTATGCACTCACAATCAAAACAACCAAGGTGTCACATTTGCTTCCTATACCTTTGTCTTTACAAGTCTCGTGAGAGGACTGGAAATAGAAAATTGCGTTTTGCAAGCAATGTTGGACAATGAGAATAAACTGTTGTATTAGCAAGCTGATGTGAATTGTCCAGTTGACATTTCATGTTGGAACAGAAAGACTTCAATATCAAACATTATGGTAATGAAAATATGGCATCATAAGGCCCGAAAATTAACCTATAGTTTGAAGGTACGTACACAATCAAATTGTTGCTATGGTTTCAGTTTTAGATTGCAGGTTTCATTTCATTATGCAACTTGCTATTAGTATGCGGTACCTAACTCTGCGATGTTACGCAGCTTGCATGAAATCCTCTTCCTCTCATTACGAACCATTCTATTAGGCGTTACCCATGATCATGCCATTAGGGATTTGTTTTAATCTATTTTAATAAAGTAATATATTTATTATTTTAGTTATTAATATTAATTATTTTATTTATTTTACTCATCAGCATCTCATATATTAAATAAATTCATAGCTTTTTATATATTATATGGTTTTTCTAGTTTATTTGTTACACTTTTATGTTTTCTTTTTTATTATTTTTTTTAATCGAAATAGTTGACATGTTTTCTAAATTGCAAAGCCTCCAGTGGTCGGTCAAACATTCGTGCCAACTCGCAGCTTTGGCCTTACTTACAATTACAGTACCGTAGGCCATGTAGTATAAAGACCATTAGGTTTACGATCCCGTTGGCACCCACGTAATAAAATTAAATATCTGACGTATACAGATTTTATTCCAAAACTACATTAGTTTGTATACACCGAGAAATTTCATTGGTAGCGCCAAAAATAGTGCATATAGAAGTGTGAGTAGATGGAACTTGGTAATGAAGTTTATGGCATTAGTTTCCCTAGTTGAAATTTTGCCGTGTTTGCGGTGTTTATTGAATTTATTGAATTAATTTTTGATTTTATATTTGTTTGTGGAGTTTTGATTGTATATAAATTTAGTGTTTTTAGGAAATTTTGGGAATTTTATAATTTAAATTTGTGATTTAAACAGATTTTTATTTAATTTAGAGTACATTCCACTTAATATCAAAAATACTCAAAAAATATAATAAATCGAATATTATAAAAAAATAATAATAAAATTTAACATATTATCAATCTCTTTGTAAATGGATTTTTAAACATTGTTTCTATTTGAATATTTATATATTGCAATTTATTCAATTCAAAATAATATCTAATTTTAATTTGAATAATAAATTCTTTCAAATTTGGAATTGTATTGGTGTAAGACATGTTGTTTTCCATCTATTTAAAATTCAATAAATATAGTAAAACATTTTCTTTCCATGCAAATAAAATTTTATGACTAAATTTTGTATATTTAATATAGTGAGACTAATAAAATAGTTTTCATTTTATAATTATTTATTCACAATGTCTAATTTATTATTTGGATAATCAATTCTTTCAAATTTGGAATTGTATTTTGTAAGACATGGTGCTTTCCTTCTATACAAAATACAATAATCATATTAGTGAAACATTTTCTTTCCACTAGATAAAATTTGATAACTAAATTTTGTTTCTTTGGAAATTATGAGATTATTGTAGGATTAATCGAATAATTCTAATATAGATAAGATTGAATCTCTTAGTAAGTGTAAGAGATTAATATTATAATTGATATTAAGAATTATTATTCATTATCATCATGATGAAATTAAGATAGCCATTTTTTATAATATAATTAAATTAGGTTATCAAAACTAATTTACATATAAATGACTTGAAGATATAATTTTTTTTTTAATAAATTAAATTTTTAATACAATATTACAATGTATTCGAAGAATCAAATATGTAATACAATAAATTACAATGTACTAGAAGGAATTGAGGGTACATGGTGAGATGTATTAAACTAAACAAAGTCTTTCGGTAGAAATCACATGAGAGAATGTGATTTCTACCTACAGACTTTGTTTAATTCATTATGGATCACAAAAGCTTGAATACATAAATGTATTAAATGTTTTCTTAAGTAAAAAATTCTTAATATAGTGAGAATTGTTATAGGATTAAGAAGAGAAATAATAAATTATATATTATCGTCAAAAAGATAGAATCATTTCTATGAGTAGTCGTCCATGTTCATAAGAAGATGATGTTCATAATCAGATTTTTTTTCAGAAGTTAGGTAACTATCTAAGAAACCAACAATATATCAACATATAAAAAAGAACGGAAATGTTCATAATAAGATGATGATGTTGATAATAACATGAGTTTCATAGTAATATGTTTTTCATAACTTAGATATCTATCTAAGAAACCAATAGTATATCAACATATTGTTATGAAACCAACTCACAAAAAGATAGAAAAGGTAGATGAACGCCTTAGAAATAAGCCTCTTCAAGGGGGAAACCTCCTTTACAGTACACAAATGAACAATTTTTAAATGATTCAAATGACAAAACCTCCTTTCTATATATAAGAGTCTATGTGGTCACAATATAACCAAGCCGACCTAACAATAATATTATAAAGGCACAAAAATAACAATAGAGGGATTCTATGGGGCAAAATAATAACAATATGGGGACAATAAGGGCACAATAAGAACAGTAAGGGATACAAAAACAATAGTAATGGGGGGATCACTAATATTATAGGGGCCTAACATGCCTCTCTCCTTCAAAAATGTGTTATCCTCAACGCTTCAGTAGTTCTAGATGCTTTTGTATAAAATTCTCATCCTCCCATGTGGAATATTCAAGGGGTAAGTTCATCCACTTGATGAGATACTCTGAAATTGATCTATTTTGTAGCTGTCGAGTTCTTATTTATTTGACTGCTTCAGGTTCTAATGTGATTTTTCCTTCTTCATCAAGTTCTAGCAATATTGTCTCAGCTGAAAGCTTGTCACCTATAACCTTCGTTAAGCCTGAAACATGGAAAATTGGGTGCACTCGAGAAGTTGCAAGAAGCTCCAATTTGTATTCCTTAGTACCTATCTCTTGCAAGACCTGGTACGGACCATAATACTTTAGTGAGAATTTGTTATCCTTCTTAGCTTTCTTGAGGGACATTTGTTTATATCACTATAGCTGTGTGAATACCGAATCACCTACATCAAAACTTCTTTTGCTGCGATGTTGATCTGCATGTTGTTTCATTCTATTTTGTGGCAAGGTGAGGTTATCCTTTAAGAGTTGGAGAACTTGTTGCTGATGCTCGATGTGATCTTCCACTGCTTGAAACATAGAATTTTCTCTTAAATATGATGTGATGGATGGTTGATTATATCCATAAAGTGCCATAAATGAGGTCATTTTTGTTGTAGTATGGAAGGAAGTGTTATACCAACATTCAGCCAGAGGCAACCATTTAACCCATTGTGTCCGTTTATCAGATACAAAGCAACGAAGATATTCTTCCAAACATTTATTTACTATCTCAATTTTCTCATCAGATTGAGGATGATAAGATGAGCTATGAGCTAAGTGAGTACCAAGAGAAGAAAATAATTATGTCCAAAAATTTCCAGTGAAAATGGAATCTCTGCCACTTACAATAATCTTTGGGTTTAGACTGTTAGGTCCCTATACTACTAGTGTAACCCATTATTGTTATTAATAAAACCCCCTTATTATATTTTTGTGCCCATGTAGTCCCCATATTGTTATTATTATGCCCCATAGAAGCTGACTATTGTTATTATTGTCCCTTACATTATTATCGTTATGTGAGCTCTAATTATATTATGACCCCTTAGAGTCCTATATATAGGAAGGAGGTCTTGTCATTTGTATCATCCAAGAATTGTTCATTTGTGTAATGTAAAGGAGGTTTCCCCCTCGAAGAGGCTTATTTCTAAGGCATTCATCTATCTTTTCTATCTTTTTTTGAGCTGGTTTCATAACATTTGGTATGAAAGCTTTGGATTTTAGGGTTTCGTGCTCCAAACAGGTCATTGTAGTATTTTTGCTATAACTATTTTTCTGTGACATTTCAGAAGCTAAAACAAAAACCCATTTGAGAAGAAATGTTGCTGAAGTGCGTGTCTGAATGTTAGATGTGTCTCGCCATATGTCGAGATATATGATCTAAGGAATTTATGGTTTTTCCAAACTCCCAAATTACGTCCTAAATAGGTGACCTTGGGAAAATCATCATAATTTACTCTTTGAGCAACAAATTGAAATTTTGTAAGAAGTTACAGAAAGAGGATGGACTGTAGCTTTTTCTATATAGTTTCAGATCCAAAGTTCGAAATAGTGACACACGACACGTCATACAAGTTTGTTGTACTGAAACATTATATAATCAGGCCATCTTAGGAGATTGGGCATAACTCTTTCTTGAAGAATCAAATTCTGATTAGACTTGCAATGTTAGAAAGAGGACTCAGATGGCTACTACAAGAGACAATTTTAGAACTTTGAGATCTGAAAGTATATAGTTAAAGTCATTTCAATATCGCACTGTTGAAATCAAGAAAAGGTGATATTAGGAAGTTTGATGGAATAGATCCAGTAAGTTGGATACTACAGATGGAGCAATATTTTGATCTACATGGTGTACCACTATTACAAAAGTTATATATTGCATCTTCATATTTAGAATCAGATCAACTTTTATGGTATAAAGGGCTTTGTTCTCATAAACATCTTGTTACATGGTCAATTTTCATGGATGGAATGATAGCACATTATAAGGATAGAAAGAGCAACAGCTTCTTTAGAGAAACACCACAACAATTGGAAGAAAAGAGAGAAAAATGGCTTCGTTACAATTTTAATAAAAAATACATTAAAGGTCAGAAGTGTGGTGAGAAGAAATTATTTTACATTGATTGTATAGAGGAGGAAGGAAAGGATCAAGAAACGTCAAAAGAAGAGTATATACACGAGGAACCAACCCTAGAGAAAGAAGAAATGAATCTGACCATATCTTGTAAAGCACTGTAAAGAATTACCACTCCTAAAAATCTGAAGATAGAAGGACATATTAAGAAGAAAAATGTTCAAGAAGTGAAAGATCACATCAAGAAACAAGAAATGAATCTGAATATATCTTGTAATGCCTATTCATGAAGCCACGTAACCCATAATTTGATCCCTCAACAGCAGTCATAACCTCAGCACCAGTTTGGGTGAGATTGGCAAGCCTACCTTTACATCTTTGGAATCTCTCCTCATTAAAAACTATTGGGAATGCAATTGGGGAATTTTACTACAAGTGCCTAGAAACAGAGGAATATGCTTGAACCACCTATGACATGCATTTGTGTGGAAATCGACTTCAGCGCCGAATTCCCAGCTGAAATAAACCTAATAAGTAAAGACTTTGTGTGAAACCAGAAACTCGATTATGAAAGTGTCCTCTTCAGATGTCAATCCTGCTTTGAGATAGGCCATATAGACAAGAATTGCCCAAAAGTTTCCTAGAAAAATTCTTCTAGAAAAAACCACCACTAATCTACATGGTGGGAAGGAGCACAAAAAAAAAACTATAGTGTCATCAAAGAAGAATACTCTAGAGAAAACTCTGAATCACAAGAAATCAGGCAAGAAAGAAACAAATGTCAAGACAAGCAGGGAGAAAGCCCCGCCCAACAACAAAAAAGTGAACTTGACGACCACTCAAGCATCAATAGTTATCAGGATTTGAATAACGCACAAAATAAATATTCATTTAACAACAAAGCAGATCTCGTAGACCAAACTTCTTCTCCAAATATCTTCAAAAGGACGAACACAATATATCGCGAAGCTAAGACAACAATGTCCCAAGAACTAGAAGAGATGAAGGAGATGCAAGATAAAGGAAGTTGGAAGACCGTAGAGAAAAGAAGAAAGCTACAACACCAATCTCGCCAAGAAAGACAAGGAGCGAGACAATTAAAAACTAAGAAAATTATAGGTCCGATAGACCAATTTGGTCTCAGTGGATGTTAACTAATATCATCATCATCATCATCATCAATATGTTAAATGATTAATGATGTTAATGGATATCTTTTAAAACATATTAATCTATCAACATTAATGAAAAAAATTATGATAAAATTTTGCATTAATCACATTATTATTGTTTTGGTAGTAATATTTATTAAAAATAGGTATTATATTGATTTAATATGTTAATTGATTAATGATGTTAATGGATATTTTTTAAAAACATATTAATTTATTAACATTAATGAAAATAAATTAAGATAAATTTTTGCATTACTGACATTATTATTTTTGTGGTACTAATATTTATTGAAAATAGTTACTAATTATGTTTTTTATCTTAAAATATTATGCTATGAAAATGTTTATGTTTTTTTGCCAACCTTCAAATTAACTTATTGACCTTTATATATATATATATATATATATAT
>APFE030608352.1:274372-286514 GCA_000404065.3 Pinus taeda | reverse complement strand
GGACAGGCCGCTGGTCCATCTCAGCAACCCGTCCAGTCTACGGCTCAAACTTCTGCACCTTCTGTAGTTTCTCAGGCTGGGCCTAGTACATGTTGTACTCCGCCTCAAACATCTGCTGCAACTACTGCAACATCTTCTCCATCTACCCCACCCTTCTTCTGGAGTATCAACAGCTCCGGTTTCTACGGTTCCTGCATCTGCTCCTCAGACCTCTTTACCTCAGTCTGGACCTACGGTCTAGACTTCGGTCCAGATGCTTGTAGGAAGTACGGTTGTTACTTCTGAACCTCAATTTGTTCAACCTCCATACTAGGGATAGTACCAACCTCAATATGGTCCTGCTCCGCAGCAACCAACCTATCAGTATCAACCGTACCCTGGGTATACATATCAACAACCTTTGCAACCCCAGTATGGTTCGGTTAATCCTGGTTTTCCAGGAGGTCAAAATATCCTGAATGCGATCCCCATTCCGAGTTATCCTGGATATCCTCCTCCTGGGGCTGGTTTGTAGACCCCAAGTTTCAGAGACCCTAATCGTCAATTACCATTCATGCAACTTTGGATTTACCTGACTTGACCGCCCTTATCGAACATCCAATCAATTATCTTCCGTATTGGCCGCCAATGCCGCATTAAGTTGACCCAAGTGACATTCAAAGTTCGAAGTTAAAACCTGGAAGGATTCCGGGGCTAATCATGTGATGACTTATCACCTCTGGTGTGCATCCAACTCCATTTCTGATGATTCTATTCGTTTACGTTTGTTTCAACGCCCTTTAGTTGGTCTTGTGGCCAAATGGTATATCGAACTACTGCGAGCCACTTTTTATGATTTTAGTCAGTTAGCTACCTCGTTTTTAACTCATTTTCAGTTGCCAGTCAGATATGACAATGGCATGGAGTTATTAACTTCATTAAAGCAGTCGACGTCCACTCACATCTCCGATCATATCCATGAATGGAGACGTGGACGACGTTTAGTGAAGGTTTATATCCCGGATCAAATCTTAGCTGAATGGTTCGTAAAATCCTTGTTGCCTAAGATCACTGAAGATGTAGCTAAAGCCGGAGTAGTTACTGAAGAGCAAGTCATTGCCCAGGCCCAGTACCTTGACTTAGTTTACACTCAGTCGGGTACTTTACACGAGAAGATTCCCAACCTACCTAGTCAAAATCAAATTATTGTTGCTCCTTCGGGATCTCATGCCGCTGATGGTATGATTGGCACGGTGAATACTAAAAGTAAGAAGAAATCTTCTAAGAATTCTTCTCCGATAATAACCTTGCCAGATTCCCCGACATGAGAGTCTTCCCCGGAACTTTCCGCCGATATTCACATTGTAGAATCTTCTACAGCCAAACCTAAAAACGGTGGTAAAAAGAAAGGGAAGAAGAAGAAGGATAAAGAAAAAAATCAAAAGGAGAAGCCTGAAAAAGCGGAACCCTCTGAAGAAAAATGCAAACCTCGTTATCCGTGTCTCATTTGTGATGAAGACCATTATACGAGAGACTGCCCTCATCGAGCGAAGGTTGCAAAAATCGTCAAAGGTTCCCAAACTCCTGCTATCTTGAAGGATCCTTTTCCCCCTCAAGATAGTAAGATGATCAGTTCATCCTCTAGTGCCAACGAAGAACCCATTTTGATGATGTCTTATGTAGGGATTGCGACTCGATCGCAAGATTATGGTAGTAAAAGTCCTGTTGATGGAAAAGAAGCAGAATCTTCTCAATCCAATCCATCAACCTCAGCTCCTGGTTCTGATCCGCTACAGATCGAGAAACCTAACCCGTATTTAGTAATCAAACCGCCCACTAAGGGTGTACTTCGGAGATTTTCTTTCAATCCACATGCGAGAGCAGCTCAGAATTACAACATTGTTGAGGATTTAGTTGTTTCACCCTCAGCAATGTCGGCTTTGGAAGTGCTACAATCATGTCCAGCACAACGCAAATTACTTCTTTCAGCTATAGGAGCTGTTGACATTCAGGACCCGAACCTAATAATCTTTGATCTAGAAAACAGTGCACCGCGTCTCCCCCATCAAATGGCTGTCCAGATTCCAGTGATAGTAAAAAACAAACTTGTTCATAGGACTGTGATTGACGAGGGAGCTTCCACGTGCATTATGTCGATACAGTGTTGGAGATCGCTTGGTTCTCCTTCACTCAATCAATCCCCGACAATTCTTAAGGCCTTTGATGGCCTTGGGTTTCATCCATTCAGTATTTTACAGGATCTACCTATAGGGGTTGAAGGAAAAACCGTTAATCTAGACGTGGAGGTGGTTGATGCCCCTCTAGATTACAACCTTCTCTTGGGTCATAGTTGGTCTTACGCTATGACAGCTGTTGTCTCATCGGTCTTTTGGCTTATAAAGTTCCCTCATAATGGAAAGATCGTAACTATAGACCAGTTGTCATACTTTTCATCTGACCTAGCCTCTGTTGAGAGCATTCAACATGTTGGTAAAGCGACGATCCCTTATAAGGATGTTGGTGTAGGGTTAGTTAAATATTTTGGTTTACTGGGCACTTTTCCTTTCCCTCCTATCAACACATCGTCTTCTACTGCAACCATTCATATGATTTCATCGGGAACCATTATTAATTATGATCCTTGGATCATACCTTCTGAATCTGAGATAGACTCATTTGGTACTCTTATGCCTTTGAGTCCATATGAACTTGCATATCAAACTGTGCAGTCGTTTTCCGATCCAACATCAACCCAAATCGACTTAATGAACGTGGTCCATGAGGAGTCACTTTCGACATCAAACTCAGAATTAATAACGTTTTCTGAACTTGTTCAATCAGATGAGCAAATTCATGAAATCCTATGTGTCGATGAGTTACCATGGGAAGATCTTCATCACAGATCTTCATTTTTACCCGAGAGCAATCGTTTCGAAGATGATTTTTCATCAATATTTACAACTGAATATGTTAAGGACGCTCAGAATCCAATGAAACATCCTGATTCCGAGTTAAACTTGGGAAATATTTCTCGAACTATTCCCCTTGACATTTCAGTTAAGCGTGGAATTGTTGAAAACGTTCATATAGGTGCCTCTTGTACGGAAGATGAAATTCAAACATATAAGGCCCTATTTCAAGAATTCCGCAATGTGTTTTCCTGGTCATATCAGGAAATGCTAGGAATTGACCCAGAAAGCGTAGTTCATGAAATTAAAACCTACCCTGACGCTAAACCCGTTTGGCAACGTTTGCGTCAGATTCACCCAAGAAAAGCTGCTGCAATTAAAGCAAAAGTTGAAAAATTATTGAAAGCAGGTTTCATTTATCCGATCCTGTTAACGGATTGGGTGTCGAATATTGTTCCCGTGAACAAAAAGAAAGGGACAATAAGAATATGTATCGACTATAGGGACATTAATCGAGCATGTCTAAAGGACAATTACCCTACTCCCTATATCGATCAAATTATTGATGATTGTGCCGGCAGTGAAATTTTCTCCTTTATGGATGGCTTTTCCGGATACAATCAAATCAATATTCTGCCTGCTGATCAACCAAAAACGACATTCATTTGTCCGTGGGGGACATTTTCTTATTGCAAATTACCTTTTGGACTTAAGAATGTTGGCGCAACTTTTCAACGGGCCATGTCTTACGCTTTTCATGATATTAAGCACATTGTGCAACCCTATCTCGATGACTTGCCTGCTCATTCATTACATCGAGCTGATCACCTCGTTCATTTATGAGCAATCTTTATGAGGTGTAGGAATTATCGAATTTGGTTGAACCCACACAAATGTGTCTTCTCTATTGAAACGGGTCGATTACTGGGATTTGTAGTTTCGAAAGCTGGCATTCGCGTTGATCCTTCGAAGGTCGAAGCTGTCATCAAATTACCTCCTCCTTCGAGTCTTCGCCAACTCCAAAGTTTGCAAGGGAAAGCAAACTTTTTACGTCGATTTATCCCTAACTACGCCGAGATCACAAAGGGTTTTACCCGGTTATTAAAACAGAATACTTCATTCTTTTGGGACGAGATAGCTGAGAAATCTTTTGATGCGCTAAAACACGCGTTGACCCATGCACCGATGTTGCATCCTCCCAACTACAACCAGGACTACTTCTTGTATCTTGCCACCTCCTATTCCACCATTGGAATGGTGTTAGTTTAGGAAGATGAATTCGGTATGGAACCTGTGATATATTACCTTAGTCGCACGTTAAATCCAACTGAGCTAAAATATTCACATGTGGAAAAATTAGCATTGGCAACTGTTCAAGCTGTCCAACGTTTTCGTCACTGCATTTTACCACACAAAACTACAGTTATTTCCGATTGCCACCCTATGATCTATATTTTGACCAAGAAATTGCTGGGGGGCAAGTACTCCAAATGGATTTTCATCTTGTAGGAGTTCGAATTGGAATTTGAAAAGTCCAAGTCAAAGAAATCTTTAGTTTTTGCGGAATTAATGTGTGACTTCCCGCGTGTTGATACGGAAACTGTAGCGGAGGAGCTCATTGCGGACGAATCCTTGTTTCTAATCAACACTTTAGATCCATGGTATGGGGATATCATCATTTATCTCCAAACCCAAACCTTTCAGCCAGATTTTTCACGATCCAACCGTCGAAAAATCCGATTCCAGTCCCAACAATTCAAAATTATTGGAGATACTCTTTATCGCCTTGGGGCGGACTCTATTTTTCGACATTGTTTGACTCATGAGGAAGCTGAAAGGGTTTTAAATGACTGTCACTCTAGAGCATGTGGCGGTCATATGTCTGGGTATGCCACTGCCCAAAAGATATTGCGCACTGGCTATTTCTGGCCGTCTATGTTTAAATATTGTATTATTGCGGTCCGAAAATGCCACAATTGCCAAATATTTGATCGAAAGATGCGCACTCCACTTGCTCCTCTTCACCCTATAATTGCCGTTGGTCCTTTTTCCAAATGGGGTATAGATTTTATTACATGTAACCCTCACTCGGCGGGGGGCATGCGTATATTATCCTTGCGGTAGATTATTTTTACTAAGTGGGCTGAGGCGATGCCTAAATTTGAGGAAGACGGAAAAACAGCTGCAATTTTCATTTCAATCATATCATTGCTAGGTTTGGTGTTCCACAAGCGATTATCACTGATCATGGGCATCATTTTCGAAATGTTTATGATGACGAACTTACAGCCACTTGGCTTGTGTCACGACAGTTCAACTCCTTATTATCCACAAGCTAATGGCCTGGTTGAAGCATCAACAAAGTTCTAGTCATCATGATCCGACGAATCATTGGGATTCATCGGTCGAATTGGCATAACATGCTATTTTCAGCGCTGTGGGTGTATCGAACCTCAGTTAAAAAATCAACAGGGTTCACTCCTTTCCAACTAGTTTATGGTTTGGAAGTTGTGTTACTTATTGAGTTCGAAATCCCGTCATTGCGAATGGCCATCGAGTTACTTCCAGCTACTTCCGAAGAGGAAATACGTTTGTTATACTTGGCTCAGCTAGATGAGAATCTCCGTGATGCTACATTAGCGATCGAATCTCATGCCAAATGTATTAAAGCTCAGTACGATCGAAATGTGACCCCTCGAAATTTTTTGGAAGGAGATCTAGTCCTTTTGTACGATTAAGCGAATGATAAATTAGGCGCTGGAAAATTCGTGCCTATGTGGCATGGTCCCTTTGTTGTCAAGCGAAAGCTAGCAAAAGGGGCCTATGAATTGGTAGACTTTGACGGGGTCTCTTTAGGTAAACCTAGAAATGGTCTTTACCTGAAGAGGTATTATGTTTGAAACGAGTGTGGAGATTTTTTAGTTAGGTTAGTTTTTTCTTCTAGCTGGTGTGTTTTAGATTAAAGTGTGCTTAGCTTAGAGAATGAGTTTTCTATCATTATTCCTGCTTATCTTGGTTTTACGTTTGATGTTGCAGATGTCGATGCCTCTCCAAACATATATTGGTTTCGCTGATGGCGCTTCTCTTAGTACACGAAATATTTCTTCCGCAGCTTGGGTTATCTATTCACCCTCTGACAAGTTCGTATCTATGCATGGGGTAAGCCTCGGTCAAACAACGAACAACATTGTAGAGTATAGTGCAGTGGTTGAGTTATTATCTGAATCTATTTCATTTGGGATCCGGAGTTTGATAGTGAGGTTAGATTCTGAACTCGTTGTATTACAGCTTAATAGAGTATACGCCATTAGAAATCCAGTTTTATTGAGATTATTTTTTAGAGTTCGTCTCTTGGAACGTGAATTTGACTATATTGAATATCAGCATATTCCAAGATCTTTAAATACATTAGCAGATGCAATTGCTTCTCAAATTTTAAGTAGACATGTGCAATAATCATACAAGTAAATTTGAAAACATTCCATAACATGTTTAACAAGACAAGCTAGTAATAACGATATCATATATATAGGAGTGTGTCAAAATAATACATCGTCCTCGATCATAGGTTGAAGAACACCTTATGATCGGCAAAAATGGTAGGTACAAAAAGCAAAATGTCATGTGTGACTACAATAAGCGATCATCCCATCACTGGTGATGATCTCGATATGAAACCACTGCACGGGCCACCTTACAAAGGAACCTCCTAAAAGGTTAGGGGACTCCAATCACATAGCACTGAAGTCGACAAGGGATTTCGTCTATGCTGGTCTCGGGAATGTCCCCTGTCAGGCGCTCTAGATGGCTCTCCAACTCGGCCAAAGTCTTTGCTGATTCGTCCTGTGGGGCTGGAGCCGGTGCAACTGGTTGTTTTCTCTCGTAAGGCCGGAGAGCGGTTGGTCGCTGTGGGCCCACATCTACATTTTGAAATTATTACTATCAGTTTTAGGATGATATAAAAAAAAAAAAAATTAAAATTAGGAAAATGTTGAAAAATGATTTTACCTGAGTCGTCCCACTGCTCTCCTGGAAGAAGAGCCATGTATCGGTCTCCACGAAAATCAATCCCAGCATAAGGGAACTCCTGAATAGAAAAAACCTGGTTCTCCAACCATTGGAACTACTCAGGTTTGAACCGAACGACCTCGGTCCCCTCATCAGGATGACGGGCCATGACTGTGACCCATCGCATCATTTTGGGCTCTCGAGGAAGCCCAGCTCCAACAGTAAGGTGTTGTAGGATAAGTATAGGAATCCTCTCCAGGCCAAAACTCACGACTAAAGCCCCATAACCAAAAGTCTTAAGTCGTCTATTCTTGGCCCTGGTCAATTGGACCTTCACATTGGCCAACACAACATCACACGAGTTGAAGATGGTGCCTTGGAAGTAATCAACTGCCATACGCATCTGGGATCTGGTGGCAATATGTAATGAGGCAGCTCTGCAAAGTCTAGTAACAATGAATGCAATCACCATGAGCTCAAGACGGGATATGGTCTTTATATCTATCCCTTTGTCTTTAGTCTGGCGGTTGCAGTACTCTAGCCGGAGACTATCGACAGACTGGCCACCTGCCCTAGTCCCGAACAGAGTCAAGTCAGCACCTCTCTTATGCAACCTAGTCAAGAAATATATATCCGCTGGCTCGATTTTGAGCTGTTGGCCACCAATAAAGAAGCACTGGTCCTGAACGCTCCATCTTTCAACCATCCACTGTAAGAAATCCACCTGAGCCCTCATGCCGGGAATGGCCCAGTATTTGTTCCACGGATCTCCTTCAAGCGATCAAGCTTATACCAAAGGACCTGCTCTGATACCAATTGTTGGAAATAATACTGAGAGGGGGGGTGAATCAGTATTATTAAATCAGTAAAACTTTTTCATATATACGCTACTTCAGTTAAGGATATCCGTGTATATACGCGACTGTGTTAAAAGAAACCAGCGTACATGCAGTAATATTATGATTCAGTTAGCTTATCTTTAGTAAATGCATCAGAACATTATTAACCTTATTAACAGTAAGCAGAATAGATCATCACACATAAAGAGCATACACATGAACACCATGATATAAGGTGGAAACCCAATGGGGGTGAAAACCACCTGCTGCAAGTCATCTCAATCTTCTTCTTAATAAGAAAATCCTTTTACAATATTTTGTACTGGTGCAGCCTTATACTAGTATGGGAGCTACAACCCCCTTTGCTCTTGTACTAGCCGATCCATTTACTAGTACACAGGCTACTACCTGCTACAATGCTCCAAAGATTTCCTTTAGCTCTTGTACTAGCTTATATACTAGTACGTAGGTGCTGACCTACAATCTTCTCTCCTCCAGGTATCACGTTTCATTAATTTTCATACTAGATACACTGAAGCACAACACATAAATCTGAAGGCCACGTTTCATCCAATTTTCATACTGGACCCATCAATATCATTGAAGTACACAAACACTAGCATCATCAAAAACCCAATACTGAAACACTGAATCCCTGTCAACAAAAGTAGTCACCAGAACACAGAGCAGAACACTAAACTCTGCAACAATATTCAGATCATAGCTCAAATGGTATACGCTATTTGGACGAACCAAACCCGCGTACATACGCGCTTTTACCGAAGCTAACCTGCGTACAGATCTATAAATATTCAATCATGAATTGCAGCGATTTCAACCTTAAGTTATACCCAGATCAGAACATTACTTGCATCAGTATACAGATCCAGAATAAACATAATCAATCATATAGAGATAGTTCATTTCAAACCATTTGATCCCAATTTATCCTTAGATCTTGTTCTCCATCAACTTGTGAGATCCCTCCTTAGCTTAGATCAAGCAACCCATAAACTGCATACTGGATCTCATCCTTCATCAGATATTCAAGACATTTTCCATACCATTGCCTAATGATCTTCTGCTCCTTTTATAGTCTTAGGTCTTACTGAATACCATGGTCGAAAACCATAACCAACCAACACCATGGACCCAATACTTGGGATCAACACATCTGACGAGATACTATGGTCCAAGATCATAGGTTCAGCTACCAAGGACTAACTACCATGGACCAAAAGTAAGTTCTCCAACATATACGCGATTTTCCTTGCATGAAAGTGCGTGTATACGCATACGTGCCTTTGTAACATCTAACCCGCATGTATACGTGGCTAGGTCATGATGAACCTGCATATATATATTTTCTCTTCATTCTTGTAGAGTGATGATCAATTCCTTGTTGCTAACCTCCTAAGCTATGATTTGTCATCTGTTGATTTGCTATGAAGGACAACACTTGTCTCATAATGCCAACAATCTCCCCCTTTGGACTTGATGGAAAAGCTAACTTGTCACACTTAGAACTAACATCTGATTCCTTTCAGTTGCCTAGCATCCCATGCATTCAGTCACATCTGATATCTCTTCTGTAGATTCATCTAGTTATAAATAAGTGAGATGTTCTTCTACGAGTGGTTTTCCATCAAGTACGACACATGCATCATAATGCCAACAATATCCCCCTTTGGACTTGATGGCAACAACACCAAATCACTCTCCCCCTTTGACATCAAGGGCAAAGGGTGGACCAAGATATTCTCTTTCCTTGATAAACATTCTACTGTCCATACTCGCCTTGAGTACCTGCTGAAATCTCTGAATGAGCTCCCACTTTGTATATTCCAAGGTGTACCAATCTATCCATGCTCCCCCTGAGTACATGTTGAGTCTCTGCACTGCTGAAATGTGTTGTTCATGCTCCCCTTGACTGTAGGCAAGATCTGCAAAAAAATGTTCTACATGACTCTATTATAAGTGACCTTCCTATCACCAAAGACTCATACATACATCCACCTCCCATCGAAATGGGACATGACTCATCTACCCAACCAAGTGGGGATACATCAAAATTTTACACATGATTACATCATCCATCCCAAGCATAGTGGGGAAACCAACATAGGTCGTTACATGACCTTGATAATAAAAGAAATACAAGACATAGAGACCAAATATCAAGAGCAAGACTTATGAAAGTCACCAATGATTAATATCAGTAGCATCTGTCAAACACCTTTTAGCTCAACAATCATGATCTTCTGTTCTCCTTCTGTACTCGATCTACCTGAACCCAAAAACAGCTTGTGTACACGAATCAAGGGCTTCTAAGGTAATGCCAAAAATGCATTATTAGAAGATTATCTGCTCCCCCTGAAGCTGTGCCAGTTGGTCTCTGTCAGTACTCATATCAGACTCTTCTCACCTTGAGTTTGGCCCACTGATTTCATTCAAACCAACATATACGTGATTGTATCCACAGAAACAAGCGTATATATGTGGATACACCTTATTAAACTCGTGTACAACTATTTCCATATCAGAAACCTGCACATGTCCTGTACTAGGGTATGTCTGCATATATAAATCAATTCATCCTTTTGAACAACATCATAAATCATTCACATTATATCATATGTGGAAAACACCATAGTCATCATCATCAAGATCTGCATGACCATCCATGTAACATTACACGGTAATATCCCTCATTTGATAATCATCACTCAACATGTGTGAGAATCAACCTATCATCATATAGGTAAGAATTCATCAATCTCCATGTATCCAACACTATGTATCTAGAGCTCAAGATCTTGTAAAGGCTTCTTTATATCATCAAAGTCAATAATCCTCATCCACATGATCACCAAGAACTATAGGAATCCTACAACATAACTGTGTTATATGATCTTCATGCATATGACGACAGCAGCATATGAGAGACTCATCATCGAGTAATGACGTTGTGTATTCAAGCTTTGTACTTATGAAGATCACTATGTAAGCATCATATATGCACCATCAATCCACAAATATGATCTGAACATCAACTATGTAGCCCCAAGAATCACATGAGATTTTACCATGGACAACTCATAACCACATCATAGCAAGATACGTTATTTTAGCCATATAAGCATCATCACCAAGAACTATTAACCATAATGCCAACAATGCATTGTTAAAGGCATATGCTCCCCCTCAACCTGTGCCATCTGTTTACTATTAGATTTTATCATGCATTTATCAGAAATAAGCATCAAGACATCATCATCATCAAGTTAGGATCAAAACACTTCTAAACATCTTACAAGTATCAAGACATTTCCACACATCCTTACCAAACTGTAACTATTAACTGATAGAGAAAATAATGGACTGAATCATATCAGACCCTTTTTCTGAGCCTATCCCCACTACTTTTCCTCAGACTAACATATACGCGACTTTGCAGTGTCTAACTCATGTATATATGCGACTTCCCTTTATGAAACTTGCGTATGAGATTTAGGACACTAAAGTTGTACACTTTCAGCTCCCCATGAGTCTGTTATGTCTGTGTTGTGCTACATCTAAGTACATTGTGCGGTGCCACATCTTTCTGACTGAAATTCCTTCTTATTCAATATCTTATGTTAGCCTCCTGCTGCAACATGTTACTCATATTTCATGGTTGACATTTTACAGGCCAAATATGTCATACTTTGCATGCTGCAATGCTCCATATTTGCTAACAGTCACCAAAGAAAGAGGCCATGAAGGTGCGCAAGTCAAAGTTTATCTGCTGCATTCCAATTTTGAAGAGTTGTTCCATTTTTGTACAAGTCTCAGTCAAAGGGAGGTCCAAACAGCTTAATCTTGGTCTCCCTAGGTTTCAATTTCCTGTTTTAGAATATAGAAATGAACAATCTGTCTAAACAGCTCAATCTTGGCAGATTCTTAGATAGGTAGAGAAGCAAAGGAGCCCAATTGTTTAATCTGGGCCCTTGGAAGAAATAAGGGTAGTCTGTAGATAGGAGGACAGAAAAAGAAAAGTTGAAAAGCTGGGTCTGCAAGTCTAAGTGCACCCACACCAAAAGAAGAAAAAATGTTAGGTAAGTAGACTAGGTAGGTAGCTTTGGGGTTGCATAATCATTGATTATGATCAGTTTTGTGTTTTCAAAAGTTATATCCATTCGATCAGTATAGCAAGGCAGTTCCCATTTCAAAGGACTTCAAGCGAGGCATGTCTAACTTCCCCCTCTTCTCTCCCCTAAATCATTTACTAACTCCCCCTAGAGAGGTCAAGATCAGCTTGATAACTCTCCTTTTCATCATTTTCATAATAATTCACCCTGGTAAAGATCTGCTTTACTCAAGAAATATTCATACTTCCTTTACGGATCATTGCTTCCTTTAAAAAGC
>APFE030608352.1:222755-267838 GCA_000404065.3 Pinus taeda | reverse complement strand
ATCATATCAAAATATGGGATTAGAATTGATCCTGAAAGAATTCAAGCTATCCTCCAAATCCCATATCCAAGAAATATAAAAGAGCTGCAAGCATTCTTAGGAAAGATCAATTTCCTAAGGAGATTTATCCCAAACCTAGCTAAGCTAATAAGGCTATTGAGCAATATGTTAAAACAATATCCCAAGGTAAGATGGTCTCTTGAAACCAAGCAAGCTTTTGAGAGTATCAAAACTACCTTGACTCAAACGCTTGTCCTCACAAGTCCGCAATTCAACAAAGATTTTATCATTTTTTCTTTTGCATCTGAGCACACCATAGCCGTTGTCCTTTTAAAAAAAGATGATCAAGGTAATGAAAAGCCAATTTCTTTCTTCAGCTAAGCTTTAAGGGATGCACCCTTGAAATATCAAATTATGGTAAAGCAGGCTTATGCCCTGGTTAAGGCCATCAAAGATTTTAGAATTTACATCTTATACTCCCACGTGATTGCCTATGTCCCAAACTCTGTTGTAAAAGATATATTAACTCAAGAGGGACTAGAAGGCAAAAAAGGCAAATGGATTGCCAACATTCTTGAATATGACATTGAGATAAAACCTACCAAGTTGATAAAAGGACAAGGTTTATCCAAACTAATGTCCGAAACAAATTTCCAAGCCTTAGACATTAATCAACTGGACAATGAACCGGAGCTGGCGACTCCACAGATCAGTGAAACCCTTTTGCAATCCCCATGGTATGCTGATATTTGCTTTGTATTGTTAAACCTGTGTGCTCCCCCAGGATTGTCCAGGACCAAGAAAAGATTTTTAAGGATTAAATAATCAAGGTTTTGTGTCATAGGTGGTCCTTTGTTTTGGAAATATCATGAAGGAATATTGCTTAATTGTTTGACTATGAATGAAACTAACAGCATCATGAAAGAATTCCATGCAGGGGACTGTGGAGGGCACTTATACTGGAAGTCCGCTGCTGACAAGATTTTAAGGGCTGGTTATTATTGGCCCTCTCTTTTTGCAGATGTCAAGAAGTGCGTTCTTTCATGTCACAAATTCCAAATCTTTGAAGGGAAAAGAAAATTACTGACTCTGCCCCTTAAACCCATTTCAACCGAAAATCCTTTTCAACAATGGGGTCTCGAATTCAGTGGATAAATTCATCCCTCTTCCTTAGGCCAGCACAAGTGGATTCTAATAGCCACTGACTATTTCACTAATTGGATTGAAGCCATCCCATATAGACAAGCCAATGACTCCACCATTATCCAATTCCTTGAGAGCAATATCCTTTCCAGATTTGGCTGCCCTGAAAAGATTATCACTGACAACGCTGCTGCCTACAAATCCAAAAAGATCATCAACTTCTGCCACAAATTCCACATTACCTTGGGCCACTCCACAACGTACTACCCTCAAGGTAATGGCTTGGCCGAATCATCCAACAAAATCCTCATCAACATCATAAATAAGCTACTAGTGGAAAACAAAAAGAACTGGCACAGGAAGCTCACAAATGCTCTGTGGGCAGACAAACTTTCAACAAAGAAATCCATTCGGATCAGCCCTTATGAGCTAGTATATGGAATGGAGGCCAAATTTCCTTCATCTTTGGGCATTCCTATTATCAAACTGTTGCAGAAGATTCAGGCTGAACCAAATGACATGCGGAGAAGAGTTAATCAGACCATTCACCTTCAACAAACCAGAGAGCAAGTGTATGACAGAGCTCAAATGTGGCAAGAGAAGCTCAAAAAGATGTTTGATAAGAAAGCTAAAGCAGAGGATTTCTGGGTTGGCAGCAAATTTCTAATGTGGGATTCACGAAGAGAAGACAAGGGAAAGCACACCAAATTCGATTTTCTATGGAAAGGGCCATACATTATCAGCGTTGTGCAAGGCAACAACACGTATTTTCTCAAATCTCTAGATGGTAGCACAGCTGAGGAAGGTCCTGTCAATGGCTGAATGCTAAAACATTACCATGATCCCTTTGATTAAGAAAGAACATGCGGTGTTATTTTTTGTACATAAGTGTTTGTATATATCAGCATTTTATTTTATTTTGTGACATTCCAAATGCTAAAGCATGCAGAAGAAAGCATACGGTGCTTCACAATTCACTAGCGAATCAGGTGAAGGAAAGTGTTGTTTCCAATCCAAAAGTTCAAATCAAGCCAACAGTCAGCACTAAGAAGTTTCAAAGCATAGCAACAATAGACGATCAAGGCAGCCTGACCTGCTGTTCTTGGCTTCTCACAAGGTGAAGCCATCCCCAAGTGGAGCCACTATTAGCCTCCTGCTGCAGCAGGTTACTCATATTTCATTATTGACATTTTACAGGCCAAATATGTCATACTTTGCATGCTGCAATGCTCCATATTTGCTAACAGTCACCAAAGAAAGAGGCCATGAAAGTGTGCAAGTCAAAGTTTATCTGTTGCATTCCAATTTTGAAGAGTTGTTCCATTTTTGTACAAGTCTCAGTCAAAGGGAGGTCCAAACAGCTTAATCTTGGTCTCCCAAGGTTTCAATTTCCTGTTTTAGAATATAGAGAATGAACAATCTGTCCAACAGCTCAATCTTGGCAGATTCTTAGATAGGTAGAGAAGCAAAGGAGCCCAATTGTTTAATCTCGGCCCTTGGAAGAAATAAGGGTAGTCTGTAGATAGGAGGACAGAAAAAGAAAAGTTCAAAAGCTAGGTCTGCAAGTCTAAGTGCACCCAAACCAAAAGAAGAAAAAATGTTAGGTAAGTAGATTGGGTAGGTAGCTTTGGGGTTGCAGAATCATTGATTATGATCAGTTTTGTGTTTTCAAAAGTTATATCCATTCGAATAGTATAGCAAGGCAGTTCCCATTTCGAAGGACTTCAAGCGAGGCATGTCTAACTTCCCCCTCTTCTCTCCCCTAAATCATTTACTAACTCCCCCTAGAGAGGTCAAGATCTGCTTGATAACTCTCCTTTTCATCATTTTCATAACAATTCACCCTGGTAAAGATCTGCTTTACTCAAGCAATATTCATACTTCCTTTACGGATCATTGCTTCCTTTAAAAAGCCTAAGATTCACATACTTAGCGCTTTCTTATCACTGGTCATATTAACCGCTAACCTTACTATATAGCTCCCTATCTACCTCCTCATCCCCTATTTTTAACTATGTTAATAATTCCCTTATATATTTATCCCCTCCCTTTGGTTGAAAAATAACCATAAGTACACTTGGGAATTGCTATGTTTGTCTGAAACATAGAAAGAACCCTCATCTTCCCCCTTCAAAACCATCTTCCAATACAGTGGACTCCTTCCAAAGCATGTAATTCTCTCTCTTAAGGTTATCGGACCCCTTCCGAGGCCACAAATAATCTTCAGAACCATATATTCCCCTCCTCCGATCACAAACAACCCTTGCCAATTGCCTTAACATTCTTCCGATCCCGGTGAACCCTCTCCGATGCGATTATCGCAATCGGAGGTCGCAAGGGTATTATGGCTCATTGTTGTTTCTTCCCGATGGACGCTTCGTCGATGCCATCTCACGATCGGCATATCACAATATTTACACCACATAGGTGTGCCCCTTTCCCTTTTTTCCCGATGCGCTATCGCGATATCGGCAATCGGCGGTTGCAAGCAGCGCGTTTCCAAAATAAATACCTTCTCGTTCTCTGCCGATGCGATATTGCGATCGTATCGAAAGAAGTATATCGCATCGCAGTAACATATGAGCCACCCTGCCAACCATATCATTGCCACATCACCCTGCCACATCACCTCGCTGACGTCACCCGCCGTACAGCTGATGTCATGCTGACATCAACAGCCAAAAAAGGGGAAAAACGCGCAAGCGCGAAAGTCAAGCTTCAAAGCTCCGGAATGAAAAACAGAGGCGGTTCTCAATGCGCAATTAGTGTGAAGCGCTAATCGCACATCTCTACAGGAAATGATCCCTATTGGAGAATCTTTAGGGAATCTTTTGAATCCTCGGCCCTTTTTGCACCGAAAAGGCCCGAAAAAGCCCGATTTTGCCAATTTAAACGTATTTGAAGACAGAGAGAGACCCAGTTCAGAGGTTAAAGTGTATCAGAGCAGTGTGAAGATAAAAAGCATGTCAAAGAGTATCAGAGTAGCGGAAAAGTGTATTAGAGGAGATTTTCTCAGGACTCGAGGCAAATCCAACATTAAAAGGAAAGCCCTGAAAGTCAAGAAACAGTTGAGGACGCATTGAAAGCTCACCAGCACAAATGATTGCACATTGAACTCACAGGAGATCAGTGGACCAGAACTCAATGCATAGTTATTACAAGACCACTGCACCAAGCCACAGAGGACATCACATTAACTCAATTTTTGATCCAGCTGCCACTGGCGCAACCCAAAAAAGAATTGATTACATTTAATTCCAGCATAACTTAGGTTTAGAAAGCTTTTTTCCTGCAGACATGTTTAGGTCGGTTGTAATAAATGACTTTAGATATTTAGCTTATAGATACCACCCTGAAAAATGGAGAGGGGTTGGTTTGTGTTTGATCTTTGTTAGTTCGATATTCTGCTCAGACTCGCACTAGAAATGTGATACTTTCTTTAATCAAAGACTGCTGAAAGTATGGATTCTCAATCTGTCTGTTGTGTTTAACTGGTCAATGAGTGACTATGGAATTCCTGTGCTTCAACATGGTTCAATAATTGTTTCTTAAACTCTGTTTAGTTTCTATGTTTATGTTATCATCAATCCACCATCTAAATTGCAGAAAAGAAGAATAGTTTAGGATTTGCTTGGCTACACCCTAGGCTCAATTTCTGCAATTTCTTCATGTTTTCATGAGGAATAGTTATGAACATGCATACTTAAATGATCTTGTTTACACTATTTATTTCACATATGAATGTCAGTTTAGGAATTCTTAACTGCTCCTAGATAACCATTCATTCACTTCTCCTCCGTGTCAGTTGGTGAAAGATTCTTGATTGCCTTTCATCACTGATTATTATTCCATCTTTTCAGCAAATTGGTAAGTGTCTCATGTGTAGCTATCCCGCTCCATAATCCTCGTGTGACCAAGAAAACACAATAGCAAGCCTTAATGCATGACTCCATGCCCAATGATTTGAAACTTATCACACTTTCCCTTGCCTCTCTGCTTGGAATTATTTGCCTCACATTCATCTTCCATCCAATCAAGAAATCAAAAACCCCTGAAACCAATAGCTAGCCTAAAATCATCCCAACAAAGCTAAATCATTAAGAGAGAGCCCTCTCTGATTGCAGGTGGGCTAGAACCTGCAATCCAAAGATTGGTTTGTCGTTACCTCGGCCGTATCCCTTCAGGAGCTTAGGGACAACCTGAGTGATAACGACACCCTTATCAAGCAGAAGTTTCATTGTAATAGGAACCAGAGGCTGAGGTGGCTCAAAGTTCAGCATTTCATTTATGGATTGAGGAGTGATGTAGAACAACACAGACCCATCTGGAGTGATTATTTCTCTTTGAGTGGGGTCATAGTTTGCATGACACAGATGAATGAAGTCAGACAACACATTTACAAATGGGAGGTAGTAGATGGGCATACTAGATTGCTAGATTCCCAGGATGTCAGTTTTATTTTTGTGATTGCTTCTGAATTGACATACAGTTTTGAAGTGAGACTTGAGGCCCATCATGTCCTTGATCTGGAAGTCCCTGTCTTCCAAAGGTAGCCACTCTAAATCCATGTGTGGAGCATTCAAGGGAGCAATGTTGAGAGCCGCTGGAGCCTCCATGTTTCAACTGTTTATGTTTTGATTGTAGCAACAACAGGAAATAGGACTGTGGCTCTAAGGCTTTTGTCAGGTTTTTTGGAGACTGAGTTTATCCAGAACTGACCTCACTGTGTATATTTTATGGTAAAACAACAATTTTGCAGAATTTAGACAGGTTTTTTGAACGCAGTCGCCGGACTCATAGACTTTGTGAGTAAGCTGCAGAGGGAATAGGATTGATTTTTAACCAAACAAGTGGAATATTGTAGAATATTTTGACAAAGGGAGTCGATGCATGGGCTGCTTGCAGATTCTGTGGATGAAAAACGGCCTTGAAATGTATTTTAATGGCAGAATTTGTACAGAAGGGCAAGTTTGTCGGGCTTCTTTTGAACCAAGGGTGAGCTAGTGAATTTACAGGTGGAATTCTAGGGGCTGGAGTGCAATTTAGATTAAATTCGAGCTCCTTAGTCAAATTTAATGGCGAAACTTCCAAAAACAGGGTTTATGAGTCAACTGTGGGTAAATACCTGTTTTTATGGTGCAGAGGATAGCTAGCAGGGGTGCCTTGAGCTGTGGAGCCAAGCTATGGAGCGCATTTGCAGGTTGATCAACTGTGCAGGTTCCGGAGATGATTTGGTCGTGAAGTTGCATGCATGTTCTTTGAGGGCGAAACAAATAGAAAATAACCAAAATAGTCGTTTTTACAACTTTTCAATGAATTTTGTACATTTTAGCACTTTTGGCGCTTTTTGGGGATGACGTCATCATGACGTCTTTTTTGTCACGTAGTGGGTACGGACAATGACATGGAAGCTGACGTGGATGATGACATGGCACATGACACGGTGGCGGGGGGTGATGTCAATAGATGATGTGGCGCAGGTGCAGGGCAATGGCAGGAGACGTGGATGCAACGTCATGCAGTGACGTAGGCGGGCGGACAGAGTGGTAATCGGTTTCCATCGGACCGCCTTTGGTACAGGGGTGGTAATTGTCAGAGGTGGTCCTATGCAATCAGATGACGACAGGTGTCCCTGTGTACGAGGGTGAAACCGTCGACCATCGAGTACTAATGTATCATCGTCAGGTCGCGTCCGATATGGATTAGGACCATCGGATCTGGGGGAGGTGATCCGACGGTGGACGGGAGGGCGATATAATCGAGACTTATCATAGCAGCACGTATGCTAATCGTTAATTTTTCCAAGGTTTAGGGTGGGTTTTGAACTTCGGTTATGGGTTTTATGTTCACGCCGGGGTTATACTTATTCATTTAACCAAATATCAAACGAAACCCAAATAAAATGTATGCGCGGGGTTAATGTGGTATGGTCTGTGTGTGGGGTGGGGGGTAAGATAGTTATTAATCTAACCAAATGTTAGATTAATCCCGAATATTTTGGATGCGCAAGGGCTAATACCAAGGCCCCAAATGGACCTAGTATTCCCCTAACTTTGTATTGTATGGCTATAGTGCCAAGGGGTGGGGATATTTATATTTTGGGTTATTTATATAGTTTTTGTGTAATAGGGATGGGTAAATGGTTAAGGGATCTAAATAATAGAGTTAGGGGTTAATATGAGTTTATGGATTGAAACTGAATGGATGAATGCTAAGTTTATAGAATGAAAACTTAGACATAGGGAAGTGAAAGGAGTGTGGAATGATCGTTTTTACACAAGAAATGTGGCTTCTTTCCACTAAGTAAACTCACAGATCAACTTGGCATTTCACATAAAATGGAGTGAAACTGGACTTATTGGGAAAATCCCAAGGTCCTTGAGAGGATGTTAGTAAGTGATCTTTGGGGGGATGAAGGGTAATTAGTCATCCTTCCAAAGTTATGCGACCAAATAACTACCATGGTACCAGTGTCATTGATGAGATGAGTCCTTCTTGAGAAGACAAAAAGTAATTATAACCTTGATTCTCCAACCTCAAACTACCTACTCAACCTAATATACCTAACATTTTTTCTTCCTTTCGGTTGGGTGCATTTAGACTAGCAAACCTTGCCTTTCCTTCTTTTCTTTTGATTGCCCTCCTATCTAAAACTATCCTTATTTCAACCAAGGGCTCAGATTGAGCAGTTGGGCCCTTTATTTCTCTACCTATCTGCTCATCGGCCAAGCTTGAACTATTTGGAAAGATATTCATTCTCTATTCTACAACAACAAATTTGAATATGGAGTGGTCCAGATTGAACTGTTGGGCCATCCATCAAGTGTGATAAGCAGCAATGTCTTCACATTGTGAACTTGCAAAATAAGATATCAGTGGCATTTTGACTCGCCACTTTCTTGGTCTTTTGGTTTGGGGTTCATTTTTTTTTTTTTTTTTTACCAATACCTTTTTTTCTTTCCTTTTGATTATTCTTTTAAGGCATACCCTCTTTAGAATTTTTAATTTTCTTTCTCTGTATATAAAATATGGAACCTCTGCAACATGCAAAGATGAACATATTTGGCACTTCCATAGTCAATCATGAAAAATGAAACCTATTGGTATAGGAACCTAACAGTGGCTCCACTCGGGGATGGCTTTTCCTGGTGAAAAGCCAAGAACAGCAGGCCAGATGGCCTTATTCTTAGATGGCTGCTGTAATTCAAAAGTTTTGTCTCCTAGAAACCAATGATCTGAATCTTTGTAGCCTATATGCAGTATTGATGAGATGATCTATGCAAAATTACAGCTCTGTCTTTGCTGGTTTATCTGAGTGCTTATTAACATCTTTATACCTCCCAAGTTCTTCCTTTTGATTTCTTGTGGTAAATTCAAAATATACCCCAAACTTAGTGTAATTCCTTGAATTTCTTTTTTTCAAAATCTGTTGCATCTTGTTCCTTACCTAATTGCTGTAAATGAAAAACTGGTGGAAATACATATATTTATTTACGATATACAGTTGTGTTATGTTGATCAAAGGGAATCAAAATAGTGCTTGAGCATTCGCCCATTGACTGGGCCTTCCTCAGTGTTTGTGCCATCCAAACTCTTCAAAAAATAGGCGTTGTTACCTTGTACAGTCTGAATAACAAATGGTCCCTTCCAAAGAAAATCAAATTTCCCATGTTTCCCTTTATCTTCCCTCCTGGAGTCCCATTTCAGCACTTTGTTTCCTATGACAAAATCTTCAGCTTTTGTTCTTTTATCAAAGATCTTCTTGAGTTTATCTTGTAGTACGTGGGTTCTGTGATATACTTCTTCTCTTGTCTGCTGCAAGTGAATAGTTTGATTAATCCTTCTCTGAATATCATTAGGCTCTGCTTGTATTTCTTGTAGCAACTTGATCACAGGGATTCCTAAAGAGGAATGGAAAGCAACCTCTAGACCATACAACAATTCATATGGACTTGTTCCAATGGATCTTTTTGTGGTCAATCTATGTGCCCATAGTGCATTTACAAGTTTTTTGTGCCAATTCTTTTTATTCTCTTCTAGGACCTTTTTGATGATGTTGATGAGGCTTTTATTGGAGGATTCCACAAGACCATTACCTTGAGGGTAGTAGGCTGTGGAGTGTCCCAAGGTAATGTGGTACTTATGACAGAAGTTGATCATTCTTTTGGATTTAAAGGCAGCTACATTGTCTGTAATGATCTTTTATAGACAACCAAATCTAGATAGGATATTGGTCTCTAGGAATTGGATGATGATTGAGTCATTGGCTTGCCTACAAGGGATAGCTTCTATCCATTTGGTAAAGTAATATGTGTCTATCAAAATCCATCTATGCTGGCCAGAAGATGAAGGGTGGATCTCCCCAATGAAGTCTAAACCCCATTGTTGGAATGGCCTTTCAGTTGAAATGGGTTTGAGGGGCAAGGGCAACAGTTTTTTCTTGCCTTCAAATATTTGGCATTTATGGAAAGACATTAGAAATTTTTTCACATCAGCAAACAGGGAGGGCCAATAAAATCCAGCCCTTAGGATTTTATTAGCTGTAGATTTCCAATACAAGTGTCCACCACAGTCTACTACATGAAATTCCTTGAGGACTTTGTCAGTTTCATCCAATGTTAGGCAACTAAGTAGGATACCTTCATGATTTTTCCAAAACAACACATTATCTATGATACAAAACTTTAAAGATTTCATTTTTAAGAATCTCTTTTTGGTTCTAGATAACCCTGGAGGATCTTGTAGGTTTAACAATACAAAACATATGTCAACATACCAAGGTCATTGTAAAAAGGCTTGATTGATCTTTCGAGTCGCCATCTCTAGTTTGTTGTCCAATTCATTGATGTCTAGGGCTTGAAAGTTGGTTTCAGTCATTAATTCAGCTAACCCTTGTCCTTTTATGAGTTTTGTTGGCTTGATTTCAATGTCATACTCTAGAATGTTGGCTATCCATTTGCCCCTTTTGCCTTCAATTCCTTCTTGAGTAAGAATATCTTTAACCACTGTATTTGGAACATAGGCAATTATATGAGAGTACAAGATATAAATTATGAAATCCTTTATGGAATTTACAAGAGCACAGGCTTGCTTCTCCATGATCTGATATTTGAGTAGAGAATCTCTGAGTGCTTTGCTAAAAAAGGCAATCGGTTTCTCACATCCTGAGTCATCTTTCTGTAATAGGACAACATCAATAGTATGCTCAGATGCAAAGGAAAAGATTATAAAATATTTATCAAACCTGGGGCTTGTAAGAACAAGTGTTCTTGTCAAAGCTATTTTAATTTATTCAAAGGCTTGCTTAGCTTCTATTGTCCATTTGACTTTAGAGTCTTTCTTCAGCATATTATTCAACAGTCTAATCAGTTTGGCCAAATTAGGAATGAATCTTCTTAGGAAATTGATCTTGCCTAAGAAAGCTTGTAGTTCTTTGATGTTTCTTGGGTGAGGGACTTGAAGGATGGCCTATATTCTGTCTGGATCTATTCTTATTCCATCTTTAGAAATTATGTGGACTAGGAGTTTTCCTTCTTCCAGGCCAAATAAATATTTCTTTGGGTTTAATGATATTCCATATTTTCTGCAAATTAGGAACACTTGCCTTAAATGATCTAAATGTTCTCAGTCTGATTTTTAAAAAGCAGTAAGATCGTCAAGGTATACTTCTAAAAAGTCATGGATCTCTTTAGCAAAAGCTATGTCCATTTCCCTTTGAAATGTGGCTCCTGTATTTTTGAGTCCAAAAGGAATTTTGACATATTTAAAGGTTCCCCAAGGTGTTGTAAAGGCAGTTTTGTCCTGATCATCTGGGTGAACAAGAATCTGATTAAATTCTGAGAAGCCATATAATAATGAAATCCTTGAAGCACCCACTACCCATTGTAAAATGTGATCCATTTTTGGTAAAGGGTAGTGATCTTTGACAGAGACTTTATTTAATTTTCTTAGGTCAACACAAAGCCTTATCTCTCCAGTTTTCTTTCTAGTGGGTACTAGATTTGAAATCCATTCGGAGAATCTAATGGGTGCAATTATTCCAGCTTGATACATTCTTATGACTTCTTTTTCAATAAGGGAAAGGAGAGTTGGATTAATCCTTCTCAGCTTTTGTTTAAAAGGTTTCTAGTTTTCTGTCAAGGGTATTGTATGTTCGATAACAGATGTGTCATAGGATTTGAGATTCTCATAGATCCATACAAAGACATCTTGGAACTCTTTAAACAACTCAATGTATTTCAGTTTTTCATCAGGAGGCAAAGTTTTGGATAGTTTTACCATTCTGGGATTTTCTGTAGTTCGAATATTGCAGTCCTCAATTTCTGAATTCAGTGGTTTCATTTTTGGTTTTCTTGGAATGTCATTTGAATCAAATATATCTTCTAAGGGAGGTAGGCCTATGGGTAGGACATTATCCTTCAGCTCAATTACTTCGGTTTCTTCCTTAATCATTTCATCAAAGTCCATTTGTTTCAGTTCTTGCAGCTTCCTGTGATTAAAAGTTGTTGTATTCAAAATCAAATTTGCTCCTTCAGCTGATATATTTGGCTCAACTTTGTCAATTTGTTGTTGATCATCAACAATGCTTGTGTCTATGTTTATGCTTGAAAATTCTTCTTTTAAAGTGAGGAAGTTGTTGATTTGGTTGTCATTTTCAAACACCTGCCAATTTTTCACTTTGTTTGGGATATCAGGTCTGTGTTTGATCTCAGCGGTGAAGTGATGATTGGGATCAAAAGGCAGTTTACAAGTGCTGGCAAAGGTTGCCAAACTATGTGCATGTAGGTTGTGTGTTCTTGGAATTTTAGTGAGTTGTGATTCCAATAAGGTGTTTAGTATTTCCATAGCTACACCTCTATAAACCCTTAGTATAGGATCATTTGTGACAAAGTTTCCCTTTATCTATTGTATTATCAAATCTGAGTCTCCTAAAATTGAAATTTTGGTGACCCCTAGACTTCTAATTAGTTTGAGCCCCGGAAAAAGGGCTTCATATTTGGCCACATTGTTTGTGCATTTGAAGTTTAGCCTATATGCATGACCCTGAGCATGGTCATTTTGTATGTTGTGTATCCAAACCCCTGCCCCTGCTCCCAATTTGTTTACTGATCCATCAAACTCCAGTACCATAAAATTTCTTGATCAACACTTGCCTCAGCGGTTTCGGGGACTTATTTAATGGGAACTGAGTTCGAACTTTGTAGCTAGTTTGATATGTCAGTTTCACTTGTTATATCAATCTCATCAACAATTTTTTTGTGCTGGTCACTAGATTGTTCGTTCATGTTCATTGTTGGTATTGTTTCTAGGAGTTTGACCTCAGCTTTGGAGCACATGTCAGCATTGTATAAGATAAATGAATCCATGTCAGAGTGTATGGAATAGATGGGGAAGTTTTTGGGCTTCTCCTAACTACTAACCACATATTTCATCAGTGTTTCCTGGTACAATCTCTTTGGGTGGCCAAATACTGAAATGGTGGCATATGACATATCTAGTTGCAAAGATCCTTGAAGTTTTGCACCCCAAGATCTAGATAATAGCATACCATATTTAGGTGGAATATCAGCTACCACCACATCCATCAAGATTGTCTTGGCTGGATATTGGACTAAGGATACACAAAGATCTTTGATTAAGCCTAGACACCTGACCTGGCTAGAATCAAATGAGAACAAATCCTTGTATGGCCTTGTGATATCTAGGTCTAGCTTTTCCATTACTGACTTAGGCATTAGATTATGGGAAGCACCTGAATCAAAAATTGCATTATGTAACACTTTGTCATGAATGTTTAAGCTCACATAGAATGGAGGAACTCCACCATCCACTGTCTTTACATTGACTTCAGGACGAAAAAATAGTTCTGGTTGATCATCTAAGACGTTGACTGGCAACTGCATCCCTAGTTTCAGATATTTGAAGTGATTTGTTAATTTGTTCCCTGTAGACTTCATGTTTGGCAAATTCTAACAATGGCATGGTTATTTTTATCTTACCTATCTCTGTTTCTAAGTTGAAAGGTTTTTCTATTTGAATTTCTACATTATTGACAACCGACTTTTCATTTTGAGCTGAATTTTGAGTAATCTTCTCTTGATTATGAGTGTTGTTATAAGGTACATCTGATTTGAAATCATTTTCAAGAGGGTGATTCAAATTTTCTTTTGCATAATGGGATGTGTACGACTGGTTGCTTGAAGGCTGTAAGTCTGATACATCTTCCACAGTGACTTCCTTTGGGTCTATTTTATCATAGGGTTCTGTTCGGACAACTTTTTCTGTTGTTTTCTTCGGCTGCTTAGTATCCTTCAGCTTGGTAGGTTGAGGCACATATATAGTTTTTCTTCTCAATTTGTACTGTTTATGGACCTCATAGACTGTTGCATCATACCCTTCCCTAAAATCAAATGATTCTCTGGACTTGGTTTGGAATTGACTGATGTTATGGGCTTCTTGGTCATCTTGTGTTAGGAAAATTTGCTGTTCGCTATCTAAACCCATTAAGTTAATGTGAGGGTCCTCTGTCGGTTCACTAGAGGTTGAAGCGCTTGCATAATTCTCTTGAATAGGCGGTCTAATGTTCTGATCAGGGCCAGTCCTTCCAGTAGTAGGGTTTTGATTTTTTCTAAAATTTGGATTCCTGGCTATGTTACTTGTTTGACCCTCCCAAGATGATTTTCTCTCAATGGTATCTACCCTATCTCCCAATCTATCCATCCCTTTGATGATGGCATCCGGTTTCTACTCAAATGCTGAAGGTTCTTCTTTGAATGTTGTTCTTCTTTCAGTTCTAGCCTGGTTTTGTTTGGCAATCAAGTTTGCTTCTACACTGACAGCTACATTCTGCATGTCTGCTAGGCTTAATGGGGCTCTTTCCCTTAGCTGATATGCCATTCTGAATCAAATCCATCAAGGAATTTGATCAAGGCTAAGTCAGGAGGAGGTCTAAGGTTCTGAGGAATGGCACTGTAGACATTATTGAACCTTGCACAATAGTCTTGAACAGTTTCTTGTGGGCCCCTTTTCAAGTTTGCATATTCAGTTAAAATGTGTAAAGGGTCTTTCTTATTTTCCCATCTATTTAAAAATGATTGATAAAGGGCCTCAGGGTTGGCTATAGAGTTTGCAGCAAGTGTCCTAAACCAGGTCCTCACATCACTAGTTAGGCTTTGGACAAAGATTTTCATTCTCACATCATCATCATCATCAATTTCATAATTTTCAAAATAATCCGGCACCTTCTTGGTGTGTTGTTGAGCTGTATAAGAACTAGCACCATCAAAGTAGGTGATTTTGCTTTGATAATCCTGGGGCATAGCCCCTGGATTGGCAGGCAACTGCAAAGGGGCATAACGGTTGGCCATATTCACAGGGATGAATGGGGCAGCAGGAAGAAATAGAAGGGCTGGAACAAGGGGGACAGGAGTGGAAATATGGGTGGTGGATGGGGGACTGGAAAGTATACTTTGAGGTGTGGATGAAGAACTTGGAGAGGCTGTAGTATTGATAGAAGGAACAGAGACTCTTCTAGGAGAAAGCTCAGATTGTGTAAGGTTTTGATGAAGTATATCAAGTTCTGAGTCAGCAGTTTGTAAGCTTTCCTGTCTCCTAAGAGTTTTTGGGATTAGGTTAGGATTTTCAAAGATAGTTGGGGGATTAGGATCTGGATTGGATCTGGCGTAACGAGTTTTCTTTTTTGGAGCCAGTTTCTAAATTTGCTTTTAGTATTTTTGCTTGAATATATTTAAAGCAGGGAAACTAACCCTTTCTTGATTCAGAAGATCCCTAGTGGAGTCGCCAATAATGTTATCACTCAGGTTGTTCCCTGGCTCCAGGAGGGAATACGACAGAGGTAACCACTAACCAATCTTTCAGCTGCAGATCCTAGCCAATCTACAACGAGAGAGGCTCTCTCTTTGTGATTTAGATTTGTTTGATTGTATATTAGGCTAGTTATTAGGTACAAGTTTTGTTTGGTGTTTGGAAGGTGACATTCAATAGAATAAGGCAGTAATTTGAGGTAAGTTTGGACCATTGGGTTGATGGAGTCTAATGGAAATGAACCTCTGGGATGGTTTCTTTGGCAATAAGACAATTATAGAGCAGGATAATTAAGCACAGAACAACTCTGAAGCTGAAATAAGATGAAATGAAGTTGGATTATTTATGCCCTTTTCTTCAGTAGTTGGCCTCTCTCTCGCTGGTTACTATGGGCAAACAAAGAGTCAATGGGTGAACTCAAAATGGGAGCTCAAATGATTTAGGACGATTGTGATGTTTATGAAATGGTCATGTGTAGAGAGTGAGGAGAAACCTCTCATATTTATAATAAAATGTTAGGATAGATCTAGATCTAGATAAATAATCAAAAATTACTAGACAAAATCAAAATCTAACCGTTAGGAATATTTTATTATATTTAAGAGAGGAAAAAATTATTGAAATGGTCAAAAATATTTATTTAGTGGACCAACTCAAAAAATAATGATTTATTAAGTTAATTAAGAAAACTAGTTAAAGTAATTAAAAAATTAAAACATGATTTGTTAACTACTTTAAGGAGATATAGTAGAGATGATTATTAAATAATTATTTAATAATTATCTCATGGGAGAGATCTTAAATAATTAAAGAATACTAAATAAATATTGGTTTATTTAATTATTCGTACGTGATAGAGTCAAAAGTGGTTATAAATAATTGGTAAATAAATATTTAATAATTATTTCAAGAGAGAGAAGTTAAATCATTTTGGAGTAATAAATAAGTAATGATTTATTTAATTATTTCACTGGATGAACAAAAAATATTTTTAATTATTTTCAGTAATCGGTAAATATGAAAATAACATGAAACTAATTGAATGATTTTTTGGGTTATTTTCGATTGGGAAAATAAAAATAATTTAGGAAAAGTGGTTCTCTAAATTATTTCCTAAGGTGAAAGTGTGTTTTATGTGTAAAAACCATACTGCATGGTGTATTTCAATCATCTTGTTGGAAAATGGCTAGGTGATCACTTTTTAAATCATAACAGGTTGGACCCCAATGTATGAGTATTAGGAACACATTGTATGACTGAAATAAATTGTAGGTTCACTTTCACATGACATCGAAGAAGAGAGAGAGAGAGAGGGAGAGAGAGAGTGAGAGAGTTGAACCAATGAAAGGGAGAACTAAAATTGAAGAGGTGGAAGACTTAATTGTCAAAGAGAAGTCTCCTTTATGATGTGCACATGATATCAATGAGGAAAGGGATGCATACACATACTTGTCAAGATAACTCATACAGAGGATAATGGTGAGCCCAACAATGTGGGTTTGAGGAACATAATACATGATACATGATACATAATATGTTCGAATCAATGGGCTAGAAAGTAATACAATGATACAACGAGTCCCATATAAATATGTTCCTAGAAGGTAGATGTTAGGACTACAAGAATGAAAATTGTTGAACTGAGTACATAGGACATAATGACTCGAAGATAATGTGAGGGGGGTATTAAAACTAAAGAATCCCTATAGAATAGGAAAGGGATCTCAAGATACTAATGAACTATATGAAGGAGGGGTTCATGTTGTGGGCTCTGCAATCGGCATAAACTAAGTCAATTAAATATACAAAACTACATTTGAGGTTGGATCATGATCTTTTGAATGTCAGGCATGTGGGGAGATACCTAAAGAGACACCCCGTCATGAGGTTTGGAATGTCTTTCACACACTTGGTGAATGTTGTGACAGTCTACTTAGTCATTGGATCATCCACTGTATGGGATCAATCATGCGATAATGAGATGGAGTCAAGAACACCAGAAACAACCAAGTCAAAGGGAAGGAAAGGTCCCCTTTTCTTCATTCGAGACACCCAAGAATGAAGAAGTTGGATCCAAGGTAAAATGTCCCTAGCCCACTCTCTTGGAATAAATTTGTTGAAGTTGACATAAGAGGGCCCGTCGAAATGGATATAGTGAGGGGTCCCCAACAAAGGCATAGGGAACACATCAATGTGACTGATAGAGATTAACACTAGGGATGATGAGGGGGAAACAAATGGGTGTGTGGAATTATGACTTCCCTTGTCAGAGCCTAATATGTAAGGTTGACATGGGAAAAAATGATATGATTATGGAGGGGATGGTTAATTACTCATGTTGAGGCTTTTTAGAGACACATCTGGATAACTTGAGGCCAAATATGAGCAAGACAAGATAGATATGACACATGGAGGGGATAAGATACTACAATGAGACTCAATGGGGTAGTGCATAGACGCCATGGGATATAAGGTTGTCTCATCACCTATGCTTTGAACAAGGGTGACTACAAGGGTGACTCAAGGATGCTGCCATAAAGGAGAGGCCCAAAGGTGACCATAAAAACATGAGTAAATAGTGATTACTCATTATGAAACATGACACATAATTCAATAAGTGCAAAGAAAAATGGCATTAGAGTACAAGAAAATCATATGAAGAGATTCAATTTTAATAGGTGATAAAGTGAGACCTCATGGAAAAAAATGGCTTCCTGGTGAAGTTTCAAATTACCAAAAAAAAAGGAAGATTTGTTATAGATTTCAGGGGGAGATTTTGAATAGTGTAAATGGTTCATTAAACCAGGCTATGTTGAGCCCATAATAGCAAAGGGAAAATTAGGGTTTTCCGATAAAAGGAAATTTTGCCCATAATACTAATCTGTTTGTGCATTATGTTGTTGGAGAATAAGGAGAGGGGGAGAGAGCCCTAAAACATTGTGAGCTTGTAGTGAAAAAAATCAAGGGAGACATCTAGATGAGTTTGTGGAGTTCCATTATGTTCCAAGTGCTTTAATAAGGGATTCACGCATCTAGCCCCACTAGCAAGAGGTCTTCCAGAGTATGATGAGTAGATGTAGGGGCATATGTGCTTCCCATTTTTGTATGTATGGTTATAACATGTTATGGGCATGCTGTATGTATTTAGAATAGTGGACTATAAACACTTCTTATGAATATGTTGATACATTATATGATTATGCATGTTACTATGGTGTCATTATTTATTGTTATAATGGTCTTCTTATGGGAAGAAGGGATGTAGGATGTTGTAGGAGAAAGGAAATGGTGGAATTATGATCCTAGTTAGCATTTCATATATGATTCAAAGGTGAAAAACTATGGTTTTGCACACAAGGTGTCCCCATATCGAAGAGTGGCTTCAGAGATAATGAACAGATGCTCAACTAGTCGACACTACGGTTGACCAACAATAATGCCTAAGGAACAAGATTGTTGATTTAAGATGTAGGGATAACTAAGTGGATTATCCAAAATGTGATATGGAATTATATGGGACTCTAGAAGTTATTCAGGATGGGGAAGAATAGTAGTTATAGATTCAACACTACCAGATGCACTAGGAGGGTTGGCGAATAATTGTTTCTCTTGGACTCTCCAAAGTGGATGCTCCCTTACCCAAACATTGTGTGGAAATGTAATGTCCATAAGGTGAATGTGGTTTGAATTCTTAGGTTTAAAGCAAAGGGTTATTGAACCAATCATCATGATGGGATAAATGGTTCACATACACAATTCCTTGTATGGGATACTGATGGCAAGTGGATGGAAGGTCCACTAATGTTGAGACCAAGATATTCTTAAAAGATGGATCTAAGAAAACACATTCAAAAGCTCTCAAGGAGTCTAAAGAATTTGATCACATGGATGATGACACGTAACGAATTTGTATAGAAGTGTCCATCATCTCAACATCAGGAAGACGAATCATGAAGGTAGTTGAATCAACCTCCTGCCTTGGTGATATACTGGTGCTAGGGGCCATAAGTAGAGAAGGCGAAAGGTCACTATAAGTGGCACCCATGGCATGGATAATGGATAGAACATCCCGAAAATGATAGAGAAGATTAATATGGTGTGAATAATGTATGTACATATCACATAAAGTGCAGTGATGTTTTATGCATAAGGATTTTTTTGTTTGCCAGATTTAGGTAAGGTGACTTGGACCTGAGGGACATTAGGATCTGGTTGAATTCTATCTTATAATATCATGCACTTTATACAAGGAATATTAGGGAAATTTTTAGTGACCTAACCATGGAAATTTCATAAAGCACATAAAGGAGTAGGCTTAGATGCTTTTGTAGGAGTGGTTAATTCTTGAAGTGCATTGTCTTTGCCCCCCTTTTTTCAGGCTTTCTCCCCCTCACCAAATGATTTTTCAATAGGAGTAACATCTTACTGAGGTTTCTATGGAAGTGAAGTATAGGTAGGGTTGGCGGCAACCGGTTGTGCCAGAGTTAAAGCCACATAAGGCTTGAGTTGGTTGGGAGGAATGCTTACATGAGGATCAATGTACCAAACTCGGATCACCAATGAGATGTTAGGAAGACTCAACATATCCATCATAAGAGTGGGAAAGATGTAATGTGGTGGGAATAAGAAATGTATTTGACCAAATGGATGGTGACCAAGAAGGAATCCTCCTATGGGGCTAGATAAGTCTTGAGCAACAAGTTTTTTGGGAGATAACTATTGGGAACATGTATTAGACTACCTTTTGGTAGCACATGATGCTTGAAGCATCCAAACGCTGGAAGATTTAGGCTCGGTGGGAAAAAGCATTGGATCATAATATGCCACTAGGAATGTGGAATATTTATAGACTCCGAGAGAGATCCTGGTCATAGAAGGCATGGAATTGTTCCCTTCCATTGAAGATATTACATTATTAGGAGACATTTGATATTGAGGGATATATTACACTAGTTGATCAATGGTGACAATATTCCCATTTGTGAGGGAATAATATCATGCAAAATATGGAATATGATACCTCTTTCATGGAATACATGAAACTATGACCAAGAAAGAACTTATAGTCAAGAGGGGCATCGATAACTTCAACATAAACCATGATCTACTTACTAGCAACTAATAGTGGAAAATTATGTTGGAGACCAAGGGGTTGTGAGGGGAAACCATCATACACATGAAGAGTGATGGTGGATGGTGGAAGGTAAAGAGAACCAAGTTTCTTCTAGATAGTACTAGCCATCATGCGAGTGGATGCACCTTCATATATGATACACCATTGAACAATGGTGTTCTTAATGGAGATAGGTATTTGGAAAGAAACAAAGGGAGGAAGGCAAGGATGATCCACAATGTCAACATAAAAAATGATGATGCAATCACGGGTCCACAACCTCTAAAGTAGATAATAGATATTTTATTTGAGATGGGAACATCTTGAGGACTTCCAACACTAACATAGTAGCAGGAGATTGTTCTAAGTCATCTATTATGTTGTAAATGTGGATGGCTTGAGAATTGGTGGAATTTTGATGTAAAACCACTTTGGTAATCCTAAAGGGAACTTCCACCTTAGGGAAATGGATATGTAAGGTACCATTGCATTAAGAAAGATCCTTTATGGATACTTGAGATTACACATCAATTATTGAATTTTTGAGAGTTTTTCATATCGACACGACTAAGTCTAATGGTTGACCTCTTCAGAATTCATCATGGGAATTTGATAGGATCCATTACTAGGATATTGAGAGGGAAGAGGTGGAGGATTTTGGCTAGGTTGTGAGGCCACATATATTTGGTTATGGAAGGGATTGGTAAGCATAATAGACTGCATAGAGGGAGGTATCGGTGAAGGCATAGGTTGATTCCCTCCAAAGGAAGATTCCTGATCTTCCCATGCTTTGCACATACAAGGGAGAAGGGGATAGTCACGATTATAACTGCCATAAGTATTATGACAAGAGTGGTATATTGGTTTGAAGGGGCTTGTGTTTCTTGGGTTTTCCGCCCTGTTTTCGAGTTACGGTATTGGATTGTTTGCCCTTAATGAGATTAGGTTGACGAAAGTGGTTCCTTGGGTTTCCTTGAGATAGCTGACTCTAGTTACCTTTCCCCTTTTCCCTCACTTGGGATTTGGAGGGGGGGAGAAACATGGCCTTAAGGAGGCAGTTGCTTTTGTGTAGAGGTGGTTGAGGCATGGGATATTGAAGTTCTAGTTTTGTTGGGGGTGTAGCATTGGGAAGTTCATATGGGAAGTAAGGGTTCACAACAAAATTATAGTAATCAAGCCAAGTAATAGCCAGCCTTAGCATCAACTAATGTGAATGGGAAAATGCATAAGATGTATTCTTTCCTTGGTATGAGTTAATGCGCAAAGGATCAGGAGGAGGATAGACGTCAGTGGAACTAGTACCCCCTGAGCTTCACCATAGCCCATAGGACTTGGATGATATGGAAGTGATTGAGGGTAATGAATAACTCAATGATATCATTGGTGACATGAGATACCCCTGGTGCATATGAAGAAAAAGGCATAGGAATGTTAGGGAGGACAACATATACATAATTTATTGGGCATATATGAGATCATATTTCAAAGTTATTTGGAGAGATTCTTCCTTTGTTTGAGGGAAATGTGAATCAACATATTTTCGAATGGGAGGAAAAAGTGTTGACAAAAACCAATCCATGTAGACATGGTCTTTGAATTCAATAGTTTTACAAATGATCTACCTTTTGCCCCATTCTTGTACATGATCAAAAGGGTGAGTAGCAAAAGTTTGAAAAAATGTAGTCAAACGTTCGTACCAATTTCATAATAGAGAGGTAATTGGAAATAGGATAAAAATGCATTGGCAGGGTTCACAAATGTGGAATGAGAGGCATGTCATTGGTCTACAAACCCTTTTGTAGCATCTTCGATGAGAATGCATTGATAAAGGTGTAGAAAATGGAATCCTTTGTCATGGAATTAGAAGAGCACCACATATGAAATTAGCAAACATGGTTGGTGGGATCCTCTCCAGGATTCCCTTCAAATTTTGGAATATCTGAGAGGAGTTTTCTCATCATATGTGGCCAAGTTTGGTCATGGTGCATAGGGTCATTAATATGTTGATTCAAATTTTGGGGACTTAAATAAACCATGTAAGGGAGAAAGGGTTCGAAAAGAACCATTCCTTATGAGGTTGTGATGTTACCTCTAGGTGGGGGGCCTTGAGTATTACTAGTGTTACTGCTGGCATTACCTCTACTATTGGTGTGAACATTGGGACCCCTATCACATCGCTTATTGACACATGAAATGGTAGCAGTTAGGGGTTGAGAGGAATCAAAACCCGAGTATGAAATAAAGGAATCAAAGTGACTAGAGTCTCTATGTGGACTATATAGAGGGACCCTAAGTTTTCGAGCAGGAGTTAAAGGATGTCCTAATCGAAACTGAGGGTGAAGGCCATAGAGTCTCTACAAAAACCACCTCTGGGGCATTATGATTTCAGGACAATGAACACACTAAATACTAAAGGATGAGGATTGAAAAAAAGAACAATAGAGAGAAAGAAAACACCTAGTGTAGTGGGGAACAGTGCAAGATAACTATGATATACTACTTCTCTAATTCAAGAAAACATGTCCTATAAAAGAAAAATGACCTCTAGAATAAAGGTTATATACTTGTCAAATAAATAATAGTACTATGCTTTAGGTGACCTTCCAAATAAATTCTTAATTACAAAACTCATCCTTGCAAGGAGAGCAGTTTAGGGGAAGGTAGGGTAGAGGGATGGTTACTTCCCAAAACCACCCTTATAGGGTGTTTTTTTCGTAAGAATGACCACTAAGTTGCCTTCGTCTCATAGGGGTGCATGAATCATGGGCTTCTAGGTAGTCACCTATAGGCATGAGATTCCCTACCATGATTTGGGTAACCTCGAGGAGAACCACTTGCGTTGTGAGTTAAGCATAATCCCCTCTCATGGTTTTTATCATGGGATGGTAGAGGATTAAATTAAATATCCCTAAAAGTACAACTTCTATTTCTAAATGTAAATGATCAATAGGTGTTATTGGAAGCCTATCCCACCAATCTTAACCTAACTAATATATTGTTTTTCCTTGATGCCTAAATAGGATTAATTATATGTGTGTTGTTAAATTATTAATGTGAGAGTTTAAAAGCATTGGCTTGGAGATGTTAACCAAGCTATCCTTTGCTTAGGATGTGAAAGTGGGTGTGTGTAAAAGTGTGTTTCAATTGGTTAATTGAATCATGTTTTCAAATGACATGTGTTCTTGGAAATTAAAGAATTTAACTAAAAAATATAATAAAAAATTATCAACAAAATAATAGTAAAATGAACATGTTATTCCCTACCCAAGAGGCTATGAAGACAACACAAAAGGACTATGAAAATGCAAGAAACCTAAAGAAAAAAGAGACCCAAAGATCAAGTACCACACGGGGCTGGGATCTAAGGTCAAAGCCATTTATTTTATGCAACAAATACTAACAAATAGGAATGACTAAATACTAGAAAAGAATAACAAATAAATGGAAAAAGGGAAACCTAGAAAGAACCTAGAGTAATGATGTAACACGAGAGTCAACTAAGAATCAAATTCATGCTAATATGGGTTAAAAGGACTAAAATTAAAGGTTTATTATGTTTGAAAATAGTGGTTGGAGGTTCTAATCACTAGACTACCCAACTCAAGAAACCCTCTAGAAAGTGGTGGAGGCATACTTCAAACCCCAAGGGGGTTTTTTCCATTCCTCCTAAAGAGAAGAAATATAATTGTATCTAGGCCTAGTAGACTGAAGAATAATAGAGGAAAATCCCCACCCCTGATAGACAAATATAACTTAGACTTCAAAAATTCATGAAAATTTACACAAAACCGGAAAAATGATGCAACGCAGAAATCAACCTATTTCTTACATAGCAACACCGGTTCTGGCCTCAAACCTACACAACCAACATAAAAAATGATCCAAAATGTGAGTTGAGTTCCCAACGCTCCCGCTTCATAAATATGTAACAAAAATTGTTGTCTCATGCTCAACTAGTACCTGTGACCTATAAAAAGAAGCAAAAGAACATAAACAAAGAGATTTAAAAAAAAATCATTGAAAATCTAAAAATAAAAATAAAAATAGGAGAGATAAAATTGTAGAAATGAAGTCATCAGGGATTTGAAAATCTAAAGTAGTGGAGTGATCATTTTCTAGTGTGAAGATTCCTAAAAGGTGTACGAAAAATGCTCACTTTAGCTATTGGTGACAAATAGCATTGACAACCATGGAAACAAAATGAAAAATTGCAAGAATTCTTTAGTATCAATGTTTTTTTTTTCTCTGCAAATACTAACTTCTATTAATTGAAACACAAAATATTTTTACATATGAGCGAGGCATTATAGCACTCAACAAACCAGAGCTACCCCATTAGAGACATAAGCTGGGGAAAGCAGTTACAGAGTCCATGATACCATAAAGCATACATAGAGAGGAACATACATCGACAAGAAGAAAACCTGAGTTGGTCCAAAAAAACAAAAAACCATGCGACTCAGCTAAAACAGAGTTATCATAATCCCATCTGGGAGCTACAGACCAGTAAGACAAATGCACAAAAAAAACCGACCATAATTCTGAGACCTGAGCCGAAACAAGAGAGGCTGTCCCAAGAGTTGCTACTTCTCTTTTGCTGGGTCATTATCTTTCTCCTCGTCCCAAGCAGTGTCACCATCCTTAAGACCTTCATTGTCGATGTCAGGAATGGTGATGGCATGTTCTGCTTCGCCATGAATTTTATCCTCAGCAGCAGGCACATTGTCGTCCAGAGGAGGGAGATTTTTGAGAAAAGTCTCTTGTTCATCCTTTTCTTTAACCCAATTGTCCTTATTGTCGCTGTCCGAGGAATTGTCACTGCCAAGAGAGGGCTCAGGGGCAATGCGAGCCAAGGGGGTGACAAGGTTTTCCTCCTCCGAGAGAATAAGGGTGATGTGAGCAGTTACCAAGGGCCTGTGCAGGTTACTCTGGAACTTAAAGTGTGTTGTTTGAAAAGCACTATTGGGCCTGGGTTTCTGACCAGAGCTAGCAGACGACCCAAATTCATGAGCGGGGGAGGGACTGAGCGGTTCCACAACAGTTTCCATGGAAAAACCCGCTGGAGGATGCAGACGTTTGTCACGGCATCCCCTAGAATGTTGCCTTTTGCTGGAGCGAACCATTATGCCATAACGAAGGTAGTTCTTTATAGGATTATGTGCAGTATGACTACCAGGAGACAGGTGAAGCCAAAGGTATGCTTAACAAGGCTATCGACTAACAAGACTGAGGTATCGACCAGCACCTCCGAGCTATCGACCAAGACAACCACGAAGATAACCGACATAAACAGAGTGCAGAAATTCAGAACAGGGAAAGAATTACCCTTGAGAGAAATGTCTGTGAGCTTGCGGCGATGCCCAGAAATTACTCCATCATCCACCGCTTTCGTCAACCTTACAGGATTGCCGCACCTCAGAGCACATAGCAGGGTGAGAAAGCTATGGATCGGCATGGTTATAAGAGGAAGAATGTTGCATCGAACGATGCAGTGCATAAATGCAAATCCCCTTCCCAATCTTACCTTAATTACCATCTTGCACTCGCATGAGTTAACATCCCGAGAGGCCACGCTGCTCTACACCTGGCAGTACTAGTTATTAACTGTTTGCATGGAGAGCTGTGCGAATGTAATTGCCACCCAGAACCGGGAGTGTGTCTTCGAACTCAGGTATTTCCTCCTGCACTAGATTATTGAAGTGGAGGAGCTGAGATTCAAAGATTAGATTTGCTGGTGATCCAAAATGAAGATGTCGTCCACTGTCAACTCCCATATTAGCTAAGAGGTCTACAACTTTGTTCCCATCTCTTCTAATGTGGATGAAGGAGATCGCTCTGTGGGAGCCAATCCAGCGCTCAATATGCAATAGCCGTTAAGCCATTCTCCAACTATTACTGATCTTGGAGGACGAGGATCCTTGAATAATTCTCGAGACCATTTGGATGAGGATTTGAGAGTCTCCCTCTATTAGGAGCGGGAAGAGATTCCTATCTTGTGCTATTAGAAGCCCCTGCCAAAGACCTTCTAGCTCAGTTGAGTTGTTGGTGTCCCATCCATGTGAGCCCAAGAAGGTTATGATGTTGACTCCTTTATGATCTCTGACAATCCCTCCAAAACCAAAATTCCCTGGGTTACCCTTTGAAGCCCCATCAAAATTGAGTTTATACATGTCTCTGGGAGGAGGTGACCATTTCACCATTGAGGGGACTTTTTGAGGCCTTGTTCCTTTCATCAACTAGTCTTGCTTTCTGTGGAAGTTCCAGTTATTCCATATTGATTGTTCCTGAGGGAGGGTGGGGAGATCCTCTTGCTACCATGTTTTTAGAGATATGGTTTCTTCAATGTTTTGATTTATGATTTTCCATATCTCATCCAGTGTTTTGGATTGGTTTTTGAAAATTCTACCGTTTCTCTCCTTCCATATGGCCCATGTTACAAAACATGGGACGAGCTTCCAGAGAAAATTCAGGATTTTGCTTTGATAGGGGTGGGGATCCCAATTGCGTATTGCAGCCGTTATGTCTCCATTTGCCCCTGCCTCTTTCTGACAACGGAAATTTATTTTTTTGCCATAGCTTGTAGGCCAACGAACAATAATACAAGAGGTGTTCAATTGTTTCCTCTTCTTTTTTGCAGATGAAGCATATGGAGGGGCCATTGAAATTTATCTTTCTCAAATTGTCCCAAGTAAGAATCCTCTTGTGATAGAGGAGCCAAAGAAAGGTAGATACTTTCGGCCAAATGGAAGGATCCCATATTTTACTCCATAGCGGATCGAGCCTTATTTGATCCTTTATAAGTAAATTATAGGCCTCTCTGGCGAAATAGGTACCTCTTTCTTCGTATCCCCATCTGAGAATGTCTTTTTCCTCAGAGTACTGTATTTTCCTTTTTATTAATTATGTGTCCAGAGTTTGCTGGTCTTGCATTGTCCCTTGAGCTATGACCTGAGGTGCCTTGAGCCATTCTCTGTAGTATTGCTGGGAGGTATTGCACCAAAATTTCCTAACCTTGTTTTGGGGATGCAGATCCCGTTCCAGGGGAATGTTAGGTGGGAAAAGGTCCCTGAGTTTAGGCATCTGTTGCCAAGATTTTTCCCAAAATCTAGCCTGATCACCGTTCTTCACTTCCCAAAAGTTGTGCTGCTGAATGAGGTTCCTATGCAATTTTGCTGAGTTCCATATAATTGAACCATTACAAGTCTCTGATATTCTTATGAGTTCCTCCCTTGGACAGTTTCCCACATATTTGGCTATCCATAATATAGCCCAAGGAGTGGGGGGGCCCGAAAGCCATTTCCACCAGATTTGTGCACCCATGACTGCATTGCTATGAGTGGGATCTCTTAATCCAATGCCACCTCCTTTTTTTGGAAGGCAAGTAGTTTCCCATTTTACAAGAGCCCATTTGCATTGAAGTCCACTGCTACCCTAGAGAAATTCCCTTTGGATAGATTTGAGTTCTTTGAGAACCCATTTAGGAGCTACCAGGATGGAAAAAAGGTATAGGGGCATGGCTTGAAGGACAACTTTAATCAAGACAAGACGGCTAGCCATATTAAGAGATCTATGGGTCCAGGAGGAGAGTCGCGCTTCCAGTTTGTCTAGGAGGGTTCTCTAGGAGGAGTGCTTCAAGGCAGAGGCTATGAGAGGGGATCCCAGATAAGAGGAGGGGAGTTTGGCAGAGGAGAAGCTTAGGATGCGTAAGATGGCAGACTGAATAACAGAGGGAGTATGAAAGAAGAATATTTGAGATTTGGAATGATTTATAGATGCGCTGGAGGCTTCTGAAAAGTCTGATAGAAGAGTTTTGAGTTTCTTGGCCTCTTGGACTGAGGGGTTCCTGTAAAGCATATTGTCATCCACAAATTGTTGATGGATAAAAACAGGGGAGTTGAGAAAGGAGAGGCCTTTGAGACGGGCAACTTGCTGAGCATGTTTAATACTTCGCCCTAGACCTTCCGCCATTATGATAAACAGGAAAGGGGAGAGGGGGTCGCCTTGCCTGATGCCTCAGGTAGGAGGAAAGGTCTCAGAGGGTATGCCATTAATTAGAACAAAGAAGAAAGAGGATGATATGAGGCTTATAATCCATCAAACCTAGGAAGCATCAAAACCAAAAGCCAGAAGAATCTTTTCAATATACTTCCAACTAAGGCTATCAAAAGCTTTGGAGAGATCAAGTTTGAGTAGCATACCTAGCTTCTTGGAGATCTTCAGGGAATGAAGTATTTCATGTGTAAGGATGATCACGTCCGTGATCTACCTTCCTTCCACATATCTGGATTGTTCCAACGAGACGATAAGAGGAAGCAAAAGCTTGAGTCTGGTGGCTATAATTTTTGAGACAATCTTATAAATTATGTTGCAGAGGGCTATCGGCCTGAACTTATCCGGCTTGCAAGGCTTCTCCACCTTGGGAATCAGAGCTATGAAAGTAGCGTTTATCCCTGGAAACATCCATCGGAGAGAGCGAGACTCTTCCATGACCTGCCAAACCTCATTCTTAATTAGGTCCCAGAAGTTGTGGAAGAAGTTGGAGGTGAAACCATCTGGTCTTGGGGCTTTGCCAGCTTTTAGTTGTCTCACTGTTGTTTCCACTTCTTGAAGATCGACAGACTTAAGGAGCATTTGATTATGCTCATCTGAAATGAGTTTGGGGATATTGCTTGTGATTTTTTGAATGGCCTGAGAACAGTCAATGTTTGGTTCTCTGTGCACCTGCTTGAAATAGTTTAGGAGTTCGGCCTCTATATCTTCATGCTTTTCTACTCTGGTGCCCTACTCATTTTGGATGTGGGTGATATTTTTGTGCATTCTGCGCTAGATTGTGGTGCTATGAAAGAATTTGTTGTTTTTTTCACCATCTTTAAGCCACTTGATTCATGATTTTTTCCTCCACAGCATCTCTTCCTGCTTTTATTTTTCTACAAGTTGCAATTCAAGGGATTTTTCCTATTCTGCAAGGTCCTCTGATCTACCAAGAGTGATGATCTTTTTTTGTAGCTACTTCATGTCTTGTTCAATGTTCGCTTTCCCCTGAAAAATATTGCCGAATGAAGTACGATTCCAGTACTTGATCTTGCCTTTTAGGTGCTTAAGTTTTTGTTGGAATTGGAACATTTTGGAGCCTGGAGGTGGATGAAAGCTTTTCCATTCTGTGTTGATTAACTTGTGAAAGTATGGATGAGTCAGCGAGAAGGCTTCAAAGCGAAAAGGTTTGCGGACATTGTTCCCCGGTCGAGACCAGTGAAGTGAAATGGGGCAATGATCAGAGCCAGTGAAGGGCAAGATGGAGGCTGCAAAATCACCCCCAAGATGAATGGCATTATCAGAGAGAAGAAACCTATCCAACTGAGATGTGATTCGCAGGCTTCCTGCTTGTCTGTTGTTCCATGTAAAAACTCCATTATTGGAAGGGAGATCGATAAGACAGTTATTTTGGATAAAATCCTTCAAGAGCGATCCTTCTTGAGAGCTTCTGCATCTTCCTCCTCTTCTTTCATCCAAACTTGTGATCATGTTGAAATCACCACCTGCGATCCAAAGTGGGAGTGGTCTGTTCTAATTGAGAGCCGAGATGGAGTTTAGGATCTCTGCTTTTCGTTGTGTTTCCTATAGGAAATAAACATTGGTTAGAAGTCCATATTGGTTTGTTCCTAAAATGTGAAAAGTTGCTTGAAGGAAGTTCTTTTGAGCATGAAAGTTGTTGAGCACCATAGCTCTGGAATCCCATAGAATGGCTAGTCCTTCAGAGGCTCCATTTGCATCAACTGCTATGTTATGACTTCCGGGCCAGAATTTATTGGCTAGTCTATCAAGTACGTTGGAATCACACTTTGTCTCTTGCAAGAATAGAACCTGAGGATTTTCTTGCTTTAACATGTTTTTGAGGAGTCGGGTTTCCCTGGGGCCATTGAGCCCTCTAATATTCCAAGAGATTAGCTTCATTGAGAAAGATTGTTTTCGGGACTAAAATACTTAGTTAGCTTAGCATACCTGCCTGAATCCACTAAGATTTGCCCAACCTTGATTGTTCTTTGAAGAATGGTTTTCCTTCCTCGCTTTTTCATATCTTTGGCAATGAGTCTTCTATCCCAAGGGCTTCATGTCTGTATAACTAGAGATTTTTGCCTCTGTGCTCGTGATAAAACTTCTTCCAAGTTTTTGAGCTGTCTTGCTGGAATATTGTCAAAGTTATTTGTTGTGCAGGCATTTTCAAGGCCCGGAAGATCTAAATCCCCAATGTCTATTGTTTCTGTTTCTTCCTCCATAAATTGAGAATAATCTTGTTCTTCCATTGGTTCTTCTTTTGTGCGAGTATCTGTGTTTGGGTTCTCTGGTTGCCTATCTTGGGTACTCCATAATATTTCTTTTTGTGTATCTGAGGTCGAAGCTTCCTTACCGTGAGTGTTTTTTGGTGATGATGTGGATCTTCCTTTTTTTCGGTTGTCATCATTCTTGGGTTCTGCTCTCACAAATTCATTTTGAGTTTCTGATTGGTCCACTATGGCTCCAAAACTATTGCTTGTGGATGGCCTTGGTTGGCTGGTTTGCGCTACTTTTGGTTTTGGGGCTTGCTTCTTATGTGCTCTTCGGCGATTTGCAACCTTGATGAATCCATTTCCTTCAGAGGCTTCCGGATCCGATACAGGGGAGGGTTTCTGTGTTAAAGGGAAGTCTCTGAATAAGTGCCCGAGAGCATGGAATCTTCGACATCGAAAGGGCACATGTTCATAGTTAATAATTTGTAACCATTCATTGTCAAAGTAAGAGATATTTACCGCATCTGGAAGAGCTTGATTGAGATCCATGTATACGTAGATTCTGGCGTAAGAGGTATATCTGCCTATTTTCGTTTCCTCTGCTGTTTTGACAAACTCACCCAGGGTATTTCCTATCGCCTTCAGAGATTCTTCCTCCCAATATTCTGCAGGGAGTGAGTATAAGCGGTTCCAAATCAGAACCCAACTGAGGTCCACCGTATCTGGGTTGAATCGTTCCACCCATTCTCTCAGAAACAAACCGGCCACATTGAAGAAGTAAGGTCTGTCGTCAAGAACCCTATTTCTGTCCTCCAAGCAATTGAAGATAGCTGTGAAAAAACCTTTCGGCCCCAGCTACAGGTGATGTGCGACTTTGGGTGCCACTTCGTGTTTATCCAACTTCGCAAGGCTTTTTCAGTTGGCCACAGTCCTATGAACTTCCCTATTAAAGCATGATCTTTCATGAACTGGATTCTTGCTTCGATTCGATGTCCTAGCGGCTCAACCCTTGGTCGAATCGTAGCAACTGGTTTGCATGTAGCAGAATGAACTTCTGGTGACTTTTCCCCTTGTTTTGCTTGCTGGTGTTCCGGATCATTGTTATCCCCATTCTGGTTTGGGGCTTCCTTCCTTGCCAAGTGCTCGGACATTTCATTGTCGTTTTGTGGGGGAGGTTCATCGCCTCCCCCGACTGGGGCTCCATGAAGTGTGTACCCTCATTCATTAAAGGAGAAGGATCTATTCCGGTCCTTAGATACTGAAAACAGCAGAATGACAGAGCGTGTCGTCGCTGCAAATGCAAAGTTACAGAGCCTACCTTCATTGCAGGTGCTCAAAACCTAGCTCTCGTGTTTCAAGAGACCAAAAAAAAAAAAAAAAAAATCTCTTTAGCATCAATGTTAGCTTCAAATCAATAAAATAAAATATGAGGAAACAATGGAAAATCACCCGCAGATACTAAAAAGCATATACTGAAAACAAAGATAACAAACCCACAAAATGTTACCCAATGAGAATGAAATTATTTTTATTATATATAATGGAAGAATACACCTAATAGAGAAGAATGTAGATTTGGATGTAGATCATCCCCCTACACGAAATGGGTTCTTTTATTCCCTTTGCTTCAACAAGGGATCTCTCTTGTTGGTGGTTGTTGGTAAAAGAGGAGTTAATAGATGAACTAAAAATAGGATCTCAGATGGTATAGGATGATAGAGACGATGATGAAATGGTCATGTGTAGAGAGTGAGGAAAAAAATCACTTATTTAAAATAAAATGCTAGGATAGATCTAGATCTAGGGAAATAATAAAAAATTATTAGACTAAATCAATATTTAACCACTCAAATTATCTTATTATATTTAAGAGGGAAAAATTCTTAAAATAGTAAAAAATATTTATTTAGTGTACTTACTCAAAAAATAATGATTTATTGAGCTAATCAAGAAAAATAGTTAAAGTAATAAAAAATGGTTTATTAATTACTTTAAAAAGATATAGTCAAAGTGAGTTAGAGATAGTTATTAAATAATTATTTATTAATTATCTAAAGGGAGATAATAATTAAATAATTAAGAAATAATAAATAAATAATATTTGTTTAATTATTCTTAGGTAATAGAAATCAAAAGGGTTGGAAATAATTAGTAATAATGATTTAATAACTATTCAAGGAGAAGATGTTAAATTATTAAAGAATAATAAATAAATAATGATTTATTTAATTGTTCTTATGGATGGACTTTTTTTCTTCATTAAATAGAAAATAAATTAGGAGAATTGGTTCTCTAAATTATTTCTTAAAGTGAAAGTGAATTTTATGTGTAAAACCCATACTACATAGTGTATTTTGATCATGCTAATAAAAAATAGCTAGCTAACCAAAGTTATAGAATCAATCTTTTTATTTATTATTTGTATACAAACTATTATGTCTCTTTCACTAAATTGATTTTTTCAAGTGTTTTGGAAAATTTTGGGATAGTTTCACTCGACTTATCTCAAGATAAACAAAATAGTTTGCCCATATAATTAGATGAAAATCATAGCAAGATTAAAAGTCAACCCTTATTTAATTCAATATTAAATAATAAATCATTTCACCATAGATTTATTTGTATTTCAATATTTTGCATAATAGTTTAGGACTATATAATAAATTATCATTTTAAATTAATCTTATTTTATAATATTTATTTAATAAATATATTTCATCGTAAGATTGATATTATATTTTTCAATACTTACCTTTCAAATTCATTCCTTTATTAATATTTTAGTTTTAATATTATCATTTAAAAAGTTAGACCAAATTTAAATTATATTTTGGAGTTTTTGGTTTGAACTTTTGGTATTAAAATGTGTTTGCATGTAACTTATCCCATTAAAATCTTTTGGTTATTCATACTATGAACGTTCAGCTTCTTAGTTATTGTGAATATTTCATTTGTAATTTTAATGAATCCTTCGAGTTTGAGCAAATTTTAATAGAATATATGCTAAAAGAACTTGAAAACCTAAAACAAGTAAACTATAACCATAATTTATTTATAAAATGAAAATTTGATATATATAATATATAGAATATAGATATAATTATTATATAATCATCATCGTAATGAAAGATATATTTTATTGATGAATATAATTAATTTATAATAAGTGCTGTTTTATTATATTAATTTATTTATATAATAATATATTTGACAATTGTATACTAATTAAATATAATAAGAATAGTAGGTAAAAAATTAAATAGAGAAAATAAAGGAAAATTAAGTAAATAAACCTCTATATATATTAATATTATAATAATATATATATAATTATGAAATTTATAAAGATATACAATTTTAATTTATTATTATAATAATATTACAGATAGTTATATATAATATTGTATTTATTTCTTTTGGGATATTTAAGAAAAATAGAAGGATATAAAGAAGGATATTATGGTTGATGTTATAAATTGAAAAATTAGAATGATATGGTTATTGTTTTAAAATATATGTACAAATTGGAAATTTGTGATGTTTTTTTTTGTGGTTTTTTTATGGTGTGGTTAGGATGGATTTCTAGGGTTGGAAAAAGCTAGGTCAGAAGAGCAAGTTGTTGGGCATGAAATCCCCCCACAACATATTTTGGGGCTTAAAACTCATGTTTTGAGTTGTTATTGTTGTATAAACTCCGCGAATTGTGGGCGCGGAGCGTGAATTGTATGTTAGAGTCATAGGGTTGTCCACCCTAAGTTTTGAATGTAGAGTGGGCCTACCCATGGTCCATGGACCATGGGATTGTATAAATTGAGTGAGGCTCTAAGTTGTAAACTAACAAAGAAAAGTGAATGGATGGAGTCTAGAGGATAGCGAAGCATAGAGCAAGAGTCTAAGTGTTTTGGGTCATAGTAGTAGGAAGAGGCTCTGCAGCTGAGTGTGCAAAGGCCTAGTAGAGTACGTAGCTGAGTGTGTGGACCCCTGTAGCTGAGCATGTAGGGTAGTGTTGAGTCTGTAACAGAAGGAAGAAAATAATAAAGAGAAGTTTTTTCTGAACCCTCTGTATCTATTCTAAGTTATTACATGCTTGATATTACTTGCAATTATACTGTTTATTTACTGGGTGCACTTACATGAATTATGAATATTGTTAGGAATAACTAAAAGTGTATAAATAAGTTCAGTTAATCACCTAATATCAGTTGCGAGGAGGGACTTGGGTAATAACATTGTTCGAGCCCCAGGTAGCGCTGCGTGAAGACAACATCTTGGGTTGTGGGGTACAACTAAGCGTGCGTAGCGACGTGCATGCAGGATCGAACCACGGACCACTTGAAATCATCAGACATCTCTACGGTGCGGAAACCTAGTTCTAGCAACCTCCCATACTACTTCGGGTGAGACCTCAGTCTGCGCTCTGCGGATTGTTGCTGAAAGGGCCAATAGTACTAGGATTTGTTTGGGTAAATCATCTCTGAACCTGGTTCAACCCCCAACAAGCCAACAAATGGTTTCGTTGCCGAGACGGGGATCTCCATAAGGGATGTCTGATGTCGTGTCCCTGGAATCCAACAAAGAAATAAATTGAAGGGTGGTTGGAAAAGAGAATTCATGAGTTCGCGGTGTAGGAAAATAGGAATCAACAAGTATAAAAGGAACAGTGGTTGGAGAGCTACTTATATACAGAAATCCATGAAATTTTCTTTGCATCCTTCCCCTCTGAGCTATATGAGTGGATGACAAATCTAGAAGACAGTCACCGAGGTGTAGGCTCGACAAAATGATTGTGTGGACTCAGGAATTAGAGCGTAGACTAGAAGCATCAGAACATAATATCGCATGCACTGTGGATGATTGACTCAATCGAAGGAAATAAATTCGATAGGGAAACTTTAGACTTTGTGAACTTGGAAAGGATCGGGTACGGCTAAGGAAGAAAGGTGCTTTAATAGATGCAGAATTCAAGAGGATGGAAAACGAAATAAAGGGAGCATTTCTTGTCGATAAACCAAGGATGGCAAGGTAAGGTGCGAACAATTATAATAACGAAGCAAAGGACTATCGCCGAGAATTGATTAGTTTGCTGCCATGGCTGGGACCGCATATCACCAAACGTGAACGTGTGGTGCCGATCACCACAATGGCAGATGAGGATTCTTCACGAACCACAGAAAAGGACAGGATGAAGCCCCTCACAGGTGTTGTGACCACTTGACTAGTTGTAGGAAGGACAGTCTTAGCGATCCAGGCAATTGAAAGGGAGCACAGGACTATAAATTATTCTGCCTAGAAGATACGTGCTTTGAGAGGTGCGCGTAGCTATAGATTGTCACGGGGTTCGCGACCGTGCATGGAGGGCTATGCTGCTGCACAGGTAGGCTGGGAAGTGACCGTTGGTGTCACTGTTCATGACAAGATGTCTGAGTTTAGGCCAAATGGAGTGCGCGATGGGCATTTAAGATGAGAGTTATGGGCAAGATTTGGAAAAATCTGCTGCCAAGAAAGCATTGATGGCCTGGAATTGGGGGGAACGGTCGAATGTGAATTCAACACTTAGTCATTTCAGAATTGATCCCTTGAGCAAAGCACAGAGTGTTGAGAGTTGAGCACTAATAAAGCCCCTAAGTACACGAGAGACAAAATACTATGTAGTGATGATGACTGCCACTATATATGGGTTGGGAATTGAAGAAGGAACCACCAGCGAGGCCGCGCAGACCCACTTGGTATAGGATGCTCCCAAAGGTGCTAGGGCTGTGATAGAAATCCCGAAATCACTGTGTGCACCGATGTTGAAGAAGGATAAGCAAGGAATGGGACCAGTACGCATGTTCCCGAGGAATCTACGACAAAACAAGCTATCAATGTAAGAAAAAGTGAAGGCAGTCACGATTGAAATAGATGAGGAGGAAGAATATTTTGAAGCCCTGATTGCCACCGAAAAGAAGAAGAAGATGTGGAGGAGGACATCCAACCATTGTGCATTGTAGTGAAATTTCCTGCGTATGTCCCTCCGCCAAGAGGGAAAGCCAAAGTACCAAAGGAACTAGATGCAACAAAGATTTCACTCCAAACCCCACTCCTCTCTGATGGCATTGTATTTGAGGGCTCACACCTAGGCTATGTGCCCACCATGAAATTTGAAGACTAGGACCTTACAGACAGCGATAATTTCCTGCACTTAGAGACGACAAATCTGATGAAGTAGAATATGGAGGGGGCAGTGATAATGTTAGAGTTGCAAAAATGGTTGCGCAGTGTGGAAAAGGATGGGTTTCTACATTTGTTATGGATACCACATTTCCACCATGCGCCCATCACCATTTTCATCATCAGGCAGCTACTCTGCCTGGTGCATGATGGGTATCTATGGGTGGAGGAGCCTATTCCCATGATGATAAACCTCATCCATTGAATTTCTCAGCTTCCATTTAAGGGAAAGGACCCTACGATGATAGCTGGGAAAAGTAGCGATTTGGCTCTCGCAGAGACCATGAAAGAAAAGTATAAGTTGGAGAAGAAAAAGAGGGGCTATGCTATCACCAGTATCAAGGACAAAGGGGTGCACGTAGCCACCCAGATCCTGGTCAGAAAAGTAATGAGGAGGTGTCGCGCCGATGAGGTACCGGTGCAAGTAATCGTGCTAGCCGAGCAATGCGCAGAGGGGGTCCAATTCAACTGGGTTGAATTCCTCTACGAGGATTTTTTGTTGAACTGTCTTGAAGCCTAGGAGTAGGGTAAGACCTTCCACTACATGTGGTTGCTCTTATCCATCTTGCTAGTAGTGGGAGAACTATTGGAGTATAGTTAATTCCTGAGCATTGACCAAGACTTATTAGAGGCCGCGAAGTATGCTTCACTCTGGGCCACCAAGGGCATAAAACGAATTCATGATAAGAAAATTTTCTGGGTGCCCATGGAGGCGAGCATCTGAATTTGGATCAATAGGAGGCCACACCTGTCACCTACAGTGCACAATAGTCTACAGAGTTTTGCAGACTTCAAGGTGGATATGTGCAACATATAGATCAGGGCGCGAAAGGATCTGGCACAATAGTGGACAAAGCTACCATTTATAGCCACTGACGACGTGATGTTTAATATGTTGGAGACATGGCCTCCTGAGTGGCATGCCCCAGATTTGGTAGAACTGGAGAAGGCGATAGCATAGAAAAGGAAGGATGATTCTTAGTTGCACGTCACCCAACTAGCCGAGAGGAGGCGGAATGAAAAAGCAGTAGTTGAGGTAAGGGCAGTCTGCAAAGTGGCATAGGAAGCAGCGGAGCAGAAGAAGGCCATAGAAGTGGCAGCAGTAGTGTAGATAGTAGAGGCCGCAATACTACAGGCAGAGGAAGGCCAAGCAGCATCGTCAGGCTAGGATGCAGAGGACATAGAAATAGTAGAAGGGAATGTGGACCCAGGGACCACATCCACACAGGTCAAATGGCCACTCATTGCAGAAAGAATAGGTCCAAGAAAGAAGATCAAGGTCTCAAAGCTGGCCATTGACTCGATCACCTTAACTGAATGTGATATCCATGACACCAGCGAGATGATCTATGATGTCACTAGTGAAGCACTCCAAGAGTTTATGAAGGAGCACCAGAGTGTGTTGGGGGCCCTCAGGGCACAACTACAAGAGTTAAAGGTGCGGACTACTCAGGAAGGTATCATGTCTACCCACGTCGCAGTAGGCACTTCAAAACTAGAGCAGATGTTGCACACGAGAATGGCTGACACAATAGTGTTGCCAGAGGGAGCATTAGTATCACCATATGTGATGGAATGAATGACAGTTAGCGTAATGAAAGGCCTTGGCCTTAATCTAGCTGCCCTTCCCCAGGAAATACTCTACCAGCTACAGGATGGAATAACAACACAGCTGCGCACTAAGGAGAACCACGTGATCAAGTTCTTAGTGAATAGAAGACCAATATGGATTAGCTCATCTTGCAGCGTGACAAGTTGGTGTCGCAAAACCAAAGTTTGGTGCATACGATAGATGACGCTTTCTGACACATCCCAAAGCTGTCTATCTCAACAGATCTACTGGTAGAAGTGTGGATTCATAGTTTGGCAAGTGGAGTCCATGATGCAAGATAATAGACAACAAAGGTTCAACTAGAGCCGAACCTTGAGATTATCAAGGTATGGTTGAAGGCATAGCCTTCCACTCCCCCAGATATTAGAGAACAGCGTGCCAGTGCTATTATAGTGGGGTTGGAAGAGATTGGAGGTGTAGTGTGCAACTGTACCAACACGCTGGAATAGGTGCTGGAGGTCCTCACGACATTGCAAGATGACCCCAACATCCAACGACTGGATATGGAGGCATGTGAACTCCAACAACAGTATGACAACATCAAAGGGACTACACATATAGTAGTCCTTACTCAGCGCCTTGCAAGGATGTAGCAAGCCAAGGCATTAAAGGAGCAGGTGGGAGCAGTTGGACGTGATGCGCCATAAGGAAGCAGTTCTTAAAGTGCACATCCAACCATGGATTGATGAAGCCTTCATAATCATGGAAGAAATTGAAGGAAAACTCACACAAATTCAGGGGATGCATCCATAGATGCAGTGCAACACACCATAAACATAGGTTTCAGAAGGAATAATGCAGCAAGCTCAGCAAGTAGCTCAGAGTGCTGCAGACATCAAGACTATTCGGGACCAACTAGAGGGACTCTGTGCCAAGATTGTCCTGGCAATAGAGTGATTCAATTATGAGTCACAATGTTTGTGTTGGAGGCCTATTGGGCATGGAATCCCCCCCCCCCCACAACATGTTTTGGGGCTTAAAGCCCAATTTTTGAGTTGTTATTGTTGTAAAACCCCTGCGAATTGTTAGCTCGGAGCATGAATTGTATGTTAGAGTCATAGGGTTGTCTGCCCTAAGTTTTGAATGTAGTGTTGGCCTACCGATGGTCCATGGACCCTGGGATTGTATAAATAGAGTGAGGATCTACGTTGTAAACTAACGAAGAAAATGAATGGATAGATTCTATACGATAGCAAAGTGTAGAGCAAGAGTCTAAGTGTCTTAGGTCATAGTAGTAGGAAGAGGCTCTGTAGCTGAGTGTGCAGAAGTCTAGTAGAGTCCACAGTTGAGTGCACAGACCCCTGTAGTTGACTGTGTAGGGTAGTTTCAAGTCTGTAGTAGAAGGAAGAAAATAATAAAGAGAAGTTTTATATGAAACCTGTGTATCTGTTCTAAGTTATTACATGCTTGATATTACTTGCAATTATACTATTTATTTACTATAGGCACTTATAACTTATGAATATTGTTAAGAATAACTAAAATTCTATAAATAAGTTCAATCAATCACATAATATCAACTGCGAGGAGGGACTTGGATAATAACATTGTTCGACCCCCGGGTAGGGATGCACAAAGACAACATCTCAGGTTGTGAGGTACAGGTAAGTGCGTGTAGCGACGTGCATGCAGGATTGAACCATGAACCACTTGAAATGATCAGACATCTCTATGGTGCAAAAACCTAGTTCTAGCACCCTCCCATACTACTTCGGTTGATACCTCAGTCCGTGCTCTATGGACTATTCCCGAAAGGGCAAGTAGTACCGAGATTTGTTTGGCTAAATCATCTCTGAACCTAGGGCAGGTCGCAACAAGCCAACACAAGTTTATCGTATTAACAAGTTCAGGGGATTCTATAGGGGCTTTATGGGGTTTGGAGGAGTTCACTTGCCATATTCCATCATCATGATCAATTCCACATAACTTACTTTTTGTTCCATTTCATTTCGATAATTCCCATCAAACGAGGTTATTATTGAGCCTATCTCAATTAATTATGCTTAAGGTGGAATTCCAGGAGAAATAGTTGATGGAACACCTTAGTGTAATAGCTCATTCGAATTGGAATGAGATGATCTATAGGATGGGATGGTGATAAGTGAGTTTTAGTGGCATGAGGAGGGATGTCTTGAGAAATGTAACTAGTTTCGGTCTTCATAATTGTTATCGTACTCATTTCAATATGTATCCTATCTAAATAACAAGAAAAAGAAAAGAAAATTATTATTATTAAAGCATGGGTTTCATGCTCATTATTGATGGTCTTTTAGGTAAAATCATGTTCTTTGTGCTTCTAGAGTTTGTTAGGTATTAGGATTTATTGTCATGAATCAAATAAGTCAACATCATGTTTATAAGACCCTTCTGGGAAATTTGTAATTGTAAGAAGAAATTTTTTTGAGTCTAGAAAGTCCTAGAATATCAAAAAGTACACGTCAGCCCTACGATCCTCAATTTAGCCTAAAGGAGGGAATTTGACCCCATGAGAAGGCTATATAAAGAATAGTTTGACTTGATTTGATGAAACACACTCAACAAGTTCAATCTTTAAGAGAAAAAGTTTGATATAAAGTTGGGAAACTAGGAGAAAAAGAGATAAGTTACAAGGATAAGTTGGGAGGATTAAATCTATTGTTTTGGGGCTCTATCTCTCTCTCACATGTAAAGAATATAGGGGTTTTGTCACTAGAACGAGGTCAAAGTTTTAGGTCTAAGTTGTTAGAGAGAGAAGGTGTTGTTGGAGTAGAATTTTAGGAACATGTTGATGGAAAGAGAAAAATCCTTGTATTGACCTTATTGACCTTGGGGAGAGTTGGTTTTCTCTAGGAAGGTCTCAAAAGGAAGATAGCTTAGGGTTTCAAGAGAAATTGTTTGGACAATATTACTAGCGATCTATGTTGTTGGGTCTAGTAGCTGGGTTATTCCTGGCAAGTCAAAATTGCAAGGAAGAAGAAAAAGAGGAAGAGGAAGGGTAGATTTGGTACTAGGAGAAGAACTTAGTTTAGGGATTGGGTCACTGTATCTCATTTAAAGTAGATTATAAGAAGATAAGAGTTTCTAGGTTTTCCCCTTGTATGGATTTTTCCCTGATGAGAGCCTAGATCCGTGTCCTCTTTTGTTGTTGTTATTTCTTGATATTGTTGGATGAATAGATCTAACTAAATAACATAACGAAGATAATTAAGATTCAAAAGAAAGAATCAAGGCTAAATAAAATAAGTTATAATAAGTTTCCATTTTACATTTTCTAACATGGCATCATATCTAATGTGAGAAAAGAAGGTAGCAGGAAGGACACAAGAAAGAATTATTAATCAATGGATAGGAAGATCTCAAGACCTAAAATAAGAAGACTACAGGAAAATTTTCTGGTTGGTAGGAGATTGTTGACGATGTTATACCTGCCAAACATTAATGGGATCTCCCTGATATGAAGTCCCAACTGGAACTCATATTGTTTTGAATAGGAGTCCCAGAAGTGGGTGGTAATGTTCTGCCTTGACTACAGAAACGTGTAGAAGGAAGTATGATAACTTTGGTTGAGAGAAAGTGTGTCACCCTGTGGAGAGTCAAGGTTGATCCATGAAGGTTCTAACACACAAAGGGAAAAGGAAGTGCACTGCTTGGAACCTTGTAATACTATGCATATTGAGAAGAACACATGAGAAAGAAGACATCATGAGATAAGACGCAGAATAGTCCACAAGATAAAGTGATGAGTTAATACACCAAGACACATTCAACAAGATTCATACAAATACAAACGTAATAGTTCATAAGCATAAGCATAAGTTAAATAACATACATTGCAAATAAAACAAGAATAGTTCTACTATATTCACAACATATGCATGAAAGTGTGTTGGCTCTGATTTTATTATTATAATTGAAATTTCCATTCATACATACAACATTGACGAACACTAGCCCCAATAGTGGAACATTATAGTTGTTAGGTTCCTATACCAATAGGTTTCATCTTTCATGATTGACAGTGGAAGGGCTAAATATGTTCATCATTGCAGGCTGCAAAGGTTCCATATTTTGTATACATGCTACAAAAATTAAAAAATGAAAAGAGGGTATGCCTTAAAAGAATAATCAAAAGGCAAGAAAATCAAGTGGTCTAGAGAAAAGTGAAAATGAACCCCAAATTAAAGACCAGGAAAGTGGCTAGTCAAAATTGCCACTACTAGCTTATTTGGCAGTATCATGTTCTGCAAATACTGCTGCTAATCACACTTGATGGGTGGCCCGACAATCTAAGCTGGACCATGCCATGGTTAAATTGCTTGCTGCAGAATAGAGAATGTTCCCTGACCAAACAGCTCAAGCTTGGCAGATGACTAGCTAGGTAGAGAAATAAAGGTGCGCAACTGCTTAATCTGGGGCCTTTGAAGAAATAAGGGTACGTTTTAGATAGGAGGGCAGTCAAAAGAAAAAGAGGACAATTAGGGTCTGCTAGTTCAAGCGCACTCACCTTTGAAGAAAATATGCTAGGATTACTAGGATGGGTAAGTAGTGCAAGTTTGCAGAAATGGAGAGCCATCACCAATTGGCCTATTAAGTGCAAAAACTTATGCCACTCAGGGTATTGGCCTCAAAAGCAAAGAGTGGAGGACAAGCATTGGAAGCATGTCTAACTTCCCCATTTTCCGCCAAACTTCATTTTACTAACACTCCCAAGGGCCTTGAGACCTGCTCAGGTGTCCAGTTCCACTTCATTGTATCACAAATCACTGGGTCAAGCCATGAAGTTCAAACATGAAAAGAAGCCACATTTTTTGTGTAAAAAATCTTTCTCATCATTTCATTATCTTCAAAATCCCAAGTTAATTTCTACCTATTAGAACTTAGCTCTACCCCTTTATTCACCTCACAAAACCATATTAATCACTAATGTACTATTTAGCTCCCTAACTCCCCCCTTTTCCCTAAATTCTATTACAATCTATGGAAAATTTCCCAGAAAATATCTGTAAATACCCTCCCCCTAGCACTATAGCTATATATCCCTTCCTTGGGAAATATTAACCCCTCAAGGGTTAGTATTAACCCTCAATCATCCTAAAACTATGGGGTTTGGCAAAAAACTATGGTTAAAAGTCAAAAATCAAATCCCCCCGCCCTTGCTAGAAACCCTTTACCCCTTTCCGCTCTCCTAAACTTGTGTTGTAATGTATCCTTTTATTAATTAGAACACATTATAAACAAAAAATCCAAAACCTAAATGTTCATACCCCCGCGCCCGGTTTAAAATTAAATTAATTAATTTGTTGGGGCGGTCCCCCAACTGATTTAAAACACGTTGTTAACCATCACCTCCGATTGCCCCGCCCACTCCAGAAATAGTGTGCACGATCTCCACCCCCGCCCATCCAACGGTGGGCGGTGCATCTTGCAACGAACCCTGCCCAAACCTTGTGCCGGGGGAGGGTGGTAATTGCTCCGTACCCGCAGGCGTGCGCAGGCGCCCGCGGTGTTCGCTGCCACCCCCCCCTGCCCCCCTCCAAACCGCTTACCACCCTAGGCCCCTCCGGGGAGACCGCTTACCACCCTGCCCCCACGTTGACGTCACGCCCCCGTCAGCATGACGTCACCCCGCCTTGCCGCCACCAAGCCTTCACGTCGCCCCCGGCCACCGTGTCACCCTGTCCACCCTGCCACCGTGTCACTGCCACCTGGGTACCCACGTCAGCTGCCACGTCACCCATCCGTACCTGGGCCCATGATGATGTCAGCATGATGTCATCACAAAAAGGCACCAATATGCCAAAAATGCATAAAAAGGCGTCAATTAACTGTTATTTCGCATTGTTTTCTACGACTTCTGGAGCTCCTTTGCATGCGAAATTCAACCTACAACAGTTAAAAATCAAAATTTACCCGCCAAAGTTGTTGCCGTCTCCATTATCAACCCAAGTACCTGCAATTCCTCCAATTCAACTGGTGCAAACGCCTCCTACGCCATTAAAACCAGGTATTTGTCGCAGGCATCCTCTTTTATCCCCTATTCTCCTTTGCAATCCTACTTTCCTGCATAAAGAACTCAGTCAAAAGACCCACATTGTTAAATTCACCACTGAAATCTACTTAAAAGGCCACTAAAACCCCTGCGTGACAAATATCTCGAAGAAACCCGTGACCCTCTGTGAAATTCACCATTTTTCCACAAAGAGCAATTAAAGAAGCCGAGCTACTGGCTAGAAGACTGAATTAACAGTTCCCTCACCCCTGCTAAAGGAATTCTTTGCAAGTAACCAGCTAAGCAGCTCAAACACACTCTGGTTCTTCAAAACAGAGTGCCCCACAGATTCATTAAGCCTGTAGCAGCCTCCTTGCACTGCCAAACTACTCACTGCAAACAGAGATCAGTAAGCCATTTCCTCAGCATTCACATCAAGCTTGAAATACAGTAAGAATCCAGCTAAAACAAAACAATGGCCACTCCAGCTGCTCTGGATGTAGTGCCTATAAATCCACCTAACAGAAAACTAGAAGCTATGCCGTTGGTGGACAGTGATGCCCTCATCACAGACTTTGTGGCAGAGAGAAGCCACTTGCAAACATATTTCCAACTAAGAAACAGTCACTTGGACAACAGTGACCTGTATGGCATTTGGGAATCCAATATGCCCACCTACTTCCTGCCTTCTGTGAACATTTTCCCTGAAGTCATCCACCTCTGTGCGGAAAACTACGACCAGAAATTCAGGGCTGTGAAGTCTCCATATGGGAGCATCCTTTTTATATAACTACAAATTCCATCAACCATATGCTGAACTACAAGTAGACCCAGCTGCTATACCCCTTCTCCATGAACTACTTGCTAGATCAGGGCTCCAAACTCTCTAGCACAGACATTGCTGCAATAGCCAGGAAATTCATGAAGGCAGACTGCCAACCTTCTGGG